>PVJA010028112.1:0-27898 GCA_004027025.1 Myocastor coypus
AAAAAAAAAAAAAAAAAAAAAAAAAAAAAAAAAAAAAAAAGAAAAGACTCTTAAGTCTTAATAAGACTCTGAAGAATCTTAATAACCAACGAGTAAATAGGACCTAACCAAGAGAAACCATAGAGGTGATTGCCTAAGCTAAAGTATCAATAATGAGAGGCTATGATATAGTCTTTTAACCTTCAAAGGGAATTCAAAGGGTCTGTGGGAAAGACATGAGGAGACAAAGCTAGAATAGAGAGGCCCTATCAAAATGGATCTTTTATAAGCCAGTATAAGAATTTTTAAATTTATAGAATTCACTCTAACAGAATACACAACAGGAAGGTGGGTGGGAAGGGAAAGAATTAGTTTAGTTGGAGATTAAGTGTAAGGCACTTGAGGTACTTCCAGTGAAGGTCTGTAATGAGTACTCCAATGGATATGTCTATAAAGAGGTCATAGCCAAAGATTCTGTAGTTATACCATAGTAATATTTGTTTCTGTGGATGTCAGTCACTCTGATCCCATTTATTGAGTGAAAAACCAATGAAAATATGAAATAAATCCAGAAAGAGCTTCTAAAGAGTGGGTCAAAGAAGAGGTAATAATGAAAAACTTTGGGGAGAAATAGCTACAATAGTGAGAGGAAAAACTATGAACGAACAGTATAATGGAAATCTACGAAATTGAAGGTTGTAACAGCTAGAAACAAATCTATTTATGGAGGGTGGGAGTAAGAAGGTCTACAATGATAAAAAAAAAAAAAAGTAAGCACTGGGTTTGACATGAAAAGACTGATACCACTAGAGAAGATAATTTCAGTAGCATGAGTAGAAATCACATTGCAATGACTGAGTAATAAAGAGATATGACATAAAGATAGTACAGAGTACTTTTAAATTTAATTGATTCATGAGGTAATGTGTATTATGGTTTGTGTCTAGTTGTCCCCCAAAGCTTCATATGCAGTCATGGGTGAAGACTTCTAGAGTTTTAGATTAACTCATGATCCACTGAGGTTATAGGTCTTAGTACTCTGGGATTATAGGTGTAAGTACTACAGCCAACCTGGGGCTGATAGCCTGAATGTAATATAAGTGAGACAGACAGACAAACTCTCTCTCTCTCTCTCTGTTACCATTGTTGGCCTGTTGCCATTGTTGCTATTCTGCCACCATGAACTGCTGCTCTGTGCCTTGGAGCCAGCTGAGTATGGACTGAAACCTCTAGTAATGGTGAACTAAATTTCCTTCATTTTGGGTGTCCGGTATTTGTCCCAGCAATGACAGAAGAGTAACTGAGACAATTTGTTATAATTGAATACATTTATATAATATATAATGATAAAATCAGGGTAGTTCAGTTTTTTCCCCTCATAAATATTCAAAGAAAGTTTTTCTAAATGGGTAGGACCACTATGCAAACCAGCATGGAGATTTTTAAAAAACTGAAAATAGAAATTCCATTCAGTTGGGGTATCTTCCCCAAAGAGCTAAAAACATCACATTACGGTTATACATATGTACCTTATTTACACCAGCACAACTCACCATAGCTAAATCTTAGAAACATATTTAGCCAATATGTCCATCAACAGATAAATAAAGAAAACGTAGTCTATATATAATGGAATACTACTCACCCATAGAAAAGAATAAATTTGGCTCATTTATGGAACAGTGGATTCACCTAAAGACAACAATGCTAAGTGAAACCAGACACACAAGCATAGTTCACTTTATATGAGAAGCCTAAAGTATAAATTGTTTTAAAATCAAAATAAAAGATAGATGAGAAACAAGGAGGTAGACTTTCTTGCAGATGGGAAAGGAAAGTAAAAATTATTAAAATATGATATGTAGAATATCAACTCCCTATGATGACTGTATCCAAACATATATAGAAAATATGCTAATTAAAAAAGAGATTTAAAAGTTAATGAAGTGGATAAAAATTGCTAACATATAATAATTATGATACAGCATTATATTTCAACACATGTATATTGTTTCAGTTACTCTTCTCTTGTCCCTGGGACAAATACCTGACACCCAAAATGCAGAAAGGAAAAGTTTATTCAGCTCACGGCTACTGGAGGATTCATTCTCTATTTGGCTGGCTCCAAAGCAGAGTGGCACAGGGCAGAGAGCATCAAGATCATGGGGGCTGAACAACAATAACAATGGCAACAGAGAGAGAATCTGTCTCTCTTACATTACATTCAGACTCTCCACCTCAGGCTGGGTGTGGCAATCACACCCATAATCCCAGCAGTACTCAAACCCATAATTCTCTTCTTGGATCACCTATAATCCCAGTGTATCATCAGTTAATCTCAAACTCTAAAAGTCCCCACACCATGACTGCATGAGACTTTGTGAGGACAGCTAGACACAAACCATAACATATATAATATATATTGATTAAATCAAGGTAATTAATGTTTCCATTTCCTTATTATCACTTAGTGCTTGGTACCAGCAGTGCTAAAATGGTACTAAAAAGTCAATCAGAATATATACTTGAGATCAGTAGATCCTGAGAAGTATAGGAGGGAACAAGAGAGGCTGGATACCAGGTACCAATAGCACAGCATAAACACCTCTGGGGATTGGAGAGATAGCTCAAATAGCCTAAGTATCTGCCTGGCAAGCCCAAGGTTCAATCGCAGGTACCACATACTGTGCCAGCCCTGTATAACACCAGTACACCATACTGGTCATGAAAACCAGGCATGGTGGTATACGCCTGTAATCCCAGCACTAGGAAGGTTGACACAGGAGGCTCACAAATCTGAGCTGCATAGTGAAACCCTGTACCAAATAAACAAATAAATTGAATAAATAATTTAAATAAAATACCTCTGGGATTGAAAGAGAATTTATTTCATAGAATTGCTTATTTGTTGGTGAGATTTTGATCATGTTTAAAGGCATAGGAGAAGAAAAGTAGTTTTCCAACAAAGAATAGGAGTGAGAAACTTTGGTGGTTTTGCAAAGTTCAACCCTTGTTTCATGGGGGAAGATCAGTACTCATCTAAGATTTCATTATCAGTATAACTCAACCTTAAACTGTGATGCCTAACTATCTTCCCTTCAGCAGACCAGACTTACCTAGCAAATCAGGTCTCAGTAATGCGGTCTGGTCTCATGCCAGGCATTAAGGCACAGGGCAGGAAGAAAAAGCAAGAGCCAAAATAGGGATCTTGGATGACCAGCGGTTCTCAGGGAACAGAAGGTCACAGGAACCCAGAACCTTAAGTATTTATTTATCACATCTGAGTCAAGGACAATGGGTGAAAGGGAGTGAGTGTTTGTAGAACACTATTGGGGACTATGTTAGTCTGGTAAGATGAACAATGTGTTATTACAAGAAGGAAGAGACAGGGAGGAAATGAAGACTCTGTAGTTTCTCCAGATGCCTTTAGCAGATCTTATCTTACCCTGTGAGAGCCACAAGTAGTCACTAACCCTAGGGCTTCCAGCTCTGACCTAAAAAGAACAGTTTCCACATTCCAATCTGACTCAAAAGGCAAGACAAAGACAGCTGTAGACATCTCCTAGAATCAATTTACAATTTGAGCTCCCTAACAAGAGCCCACAAGGATGATTTCCATAAAGGAAGCATCACGGGGGATTTTCAATTATGGTTCTTTAGAGGAATCCTGAATGAATCAAAACTTGAGAGACACAATGACACAAAGGATGAGCAAGACATCTAAAAACAGGAACTGAAACTAAGAACCAGAAGTTACCCAGAATTCAGATCAAGACCCAAACTATTTTCAGTTTAACAATAGTTTGCCAAGCACCATTGCTGTATTCAAAGCTTGCCTCAGCTGGCACTGGAGAGGTGATTTGGATAAATATGAGGCGGTATAATAGAATCCAAGCCTTATCAAGGTGAGATAAAAATTCACCAAGCAGAGTTGATCATTCCTGTCTTTGGGGCAACTACTTAGCCTCAACATTCATGTGGATCTTAGTATTTAAGACTAAGCACAAAGCCTTGTAATTAATGAATAGATGACTCTTTCCCTATATTGTGAGTTCTTTGATAACTAGGATCTTATTTAACATATCTTTGTATCTTCCCTCATTCTTGGCCAGCACCCAAGAGGGCTCAAAAAAGCAGAGTGAACAAATGCAAATGGTAGATTCAGAAGCATGAAAGGGTATGATATAGTTGAGGTAGCTTATCTGTGTGATGTATACTGACATTGTGTTTTTACTAAATTTTACTTGCATGTAGCAAAATGAGCTTTGTTATACAGGCTGACTCCATCTCAGGACACAGTATTTATTTTCTTCTAGAAATGACTTTACTACTTAGTTATGACTTTGTAAATATATACAGAACTGAGTTTTTGCTACAAGGAAATTTTCTCTATGCCATACAAAAGTTCAAGCACTAAATTTATCAAAGTAACTACTGATGAATTTAATTACATGAAATGTTCATCCAGAATAGAAATCACTGTGGTTTCCCTAGAGAGAGAACTGGGAAGGTAAATCAGGTAAGATTTAGGTGCAACAGAATCATCACCGGACTGGTGCCATGTGAGCTAGGGAATTTGGGCAATGGAGAGAAAGGACATCATGCATGTTTGATTAGTTGGCCCAGAGTAAAAGGCAGAAGTATGTGCTTAACATTTTTCTTCTATCTTTATATGCAGATGGAGAAAACTGAGCTCAACAACTTTACTTTCCAAACGTGCACCACCCAAAGCCTTTGAAGTGCAACACAATTTTAAGTTTTTCAAGTCTCTTTCTTCTCCTAAGGTAGCTAAACAAAATAACAACAGCCACAATAATAACCTGCCAGTCAATTCATTAAGTTTTCTGTTGCTGCTGCTACAAATTACCATAGATTTGGTTGTTTAAAGAACGTAAGGTATTTTTACAGATCATCTACAGGCCAAAAGTTTGACATGAGCCTCCCTAGCTAAAACTGAGAGGTCACCAGATCTGCGTCTTTCTGGAGATTCTAGGAGAAACTCCTATATTCCTTTGTTTGTAACAACATTCCTTTCCTTTCTTTTCAAAGCCAGAAATGCTGATTGTGTCTGATTGTGTGGTTGCATGTCTTGAGTCAGCAGGAATGATGCTCTGCTTTTAAAGATTCATATGATTATGTCGGTCACTCTAGATAATCCAGAAAAATCTCCTCATTCAAGGATCTTAACATCAATCCCATTTGCAAAGTTCTTTTACGCATTATATAGTCAATATGGAGTAATATTCACAGGCTGGGCTATGGAAGTAGGACATACTGTCTTTGACAGACATTCTATCTCTCACAGAAACAGGGCATACTTAGCAAATAAAAGTATTCTGTTGTTGCTTCCATTCTATTTTTAATACTAGGGAATTAATTAGTTAAAATTTATTTTCTCAAGTTTATCCACAAAATAAACCAAACATATCAATCCATTACTAAGCTATGACTACCCCACTCGCTATAAATCAAAATAATTGCTTCCCTGCATATTCTTCTCAGTCTTTTCTGCTGTGACCCAGTTTATACAACAGTCTAAGTCTACCTTACCTTTATAAAACATAACTGAAAAAAACTTTAGTATCCAAACTGTATAAAGAACTCCAAGAGCCTGGCAGGATTGCTCAGTGGTCTAAAGCACCTGCTTAGGAAAGCTTGGGCAGCTGCAGGGACTGCGGTTCAATCCCTGGCACCACATGCTGTGCCAGTCCTGCCCTGACAGCAGGCTGAGCTGGCCATAAAAATAAATAAAAACAAGAACTCCAAGAGGCAGGTTTTAAAAAAAAATCTACACACAGTTCAGTTTTTTTCAAAGTTTAATAACTTCAATAGATGCATCACAACAGAAGAAATGCCAATAAACACATGAAAAGTTATCAACTTTATTAGTAAACATGGAAATGCAAATTATTATAGGACACCACATTAGATTACAAGACTGGCAAAAATAAAAAGTCTGATGACCTAATGAGCTGATATGTAAAAAAAGAAATTTAGAGAAAAAAAAAAAAAAAAAGAGCTGATGTGACTATGGAATAGTCACAAAGTAATATATTGGTGGTAGTGATATAAATTCACAGAACCATGTTGAAAAACAGTGACATTGTATGGTAAAGTTGAAAGTAATTACACCTATTATGGTTTATGTCTAGTTATCCCCACAAAGCCTCACGCAATCATGGGGCAGGGACTTCTAGAGTTTGAGACTTGATCCATGATCCACTGGGATCATGTGTTTTAATAATGATGAGATTATGGTCTGAGTACTGCTGGGAATTATATATATGGCCTGAGGCAGATAGGCTAAGGCAGAGAGCATGATATAATTTAAAAAGAGAGAGAGAGAGAGATAGACTGATGCTGTTGCTCTCTGCTCCCCTGGTTGTTCTGTTGCCTCTGTTGCGACTGCTGTTCCACCACCATAAACTGCAGCTCTGTGCCATGTGCCTCTCTTCCTTGGATCCAGCCAAGTATGGACTGAAACCTCCAGTAACTGTAAACTAAATAAACCTTTCCTTCCTTCATTTGGGGTGTCAGATATTTGGCCCAGCAATGAGAGAAAAGTAACTAAGACAGAATTTGGTACCAGAGAAGTGGGGTCGCTGTTGTGACTAACCTGACTGTGTGGATTATAAACTTTTGGAAATGGCTTATAGGAAGAGATAGAAAAGGTTCAGAGATGTCGGCTATAATAAGCAAAGCACTGGAACAGCTTTGGTTGTTCTGTTTGGGAGATTCTGATCAGAACTCAGACTAGAAGACTGGCTTGAAGCCTGAGTATGAAGAATGGCTTATGAGCAGAGATTGGAAATGTTTGGAGAATTCATCTATTTGTGAAGAGCTGGAACAGCCTCAGCTGTTCTGTTTGGGATTCTGGTCAGAGCTTGGACCAGAAGACTGACAAAAGGCCTGCCTGTAAAGACCAGGCTAAGGAGGTTTCTGCTGGGAAAAAGGACAGCATTGGTCAATGGACTCCAGATGATTTGTGCTATGAATTGGCTGAAAGTCTGTTGGAATTTTGCTCGTGCCCAGAGACTTTGTCTAAGACTGAGATTAAGCATGGCAGACTGATTAATCTTTCAAGAGATATTTCAAAGCAGCGAACTATTGGGGCGGTGGCATGGTTGTTATTGGCAGCTTTTAGCCAGATTTATGTTGAGAATCAACAGCAAAGAGCCAAGCAAGATGATTTAAAATGTGAGTTTGGCCAGGAAGGAAGCACCAGGAAAGCTGTGGACTGCAAAAAAGGAGCTGAAAGGATCTCCATTGCTGGAAAGAAACCAGAGAATCAAAAGGATGGCCTGAGGGCATCACAAGAGGTGGCAGCTCTCTATCCTTTGCAGCCTCAGAATTGTAAGGGAGAGAGATTTTGCCTTCAGAAGAAAGTCGCAGAGACCCAAATAGCAGAATGGCGGCAGCAGCCAAATCAGGTTCCAAAATGGCGCCGGCATGGAGAATTTGTTTTTAGGAATCAGGGTCAGAGAGCTCAGCAATCTAGGCCCTCGACCCCCACAACCAAGAGAAAAGGAAGCCTGGATACCGCTCCAGCTGGCAGCAGACCTTGGCATCATTCAAGTGACATTGGTTTTAGTGAATGCAAGAGTTGTTAAGTTAAAAAGGCTTCCACCTCAATTTCAGGAGAAGGCCTGGGAGGCCAGACCGTGCGCCCCTGAGAGGGCAGTGTGTGAAGCAGAGAGTGAGAAGCCTATTCAATGGAAAGCCCAGAAGTTTGGAAAAGCCAGGAACATGGATCGTGCAAAGAGGGAGCAATGCCAGCCTAACAGGGAAGCCATGGAAACTACCACAAAAAGTGCCTTAGGGATGGAGCTGCATGGAGTCCACAACTCAGTGCAGACTGCTTCGGATGTTCCAGTTGGAACTATGGGATTTAATATTTGCCCTACTGGATTTTGGACTTGTGTTGGTACCAGTGTTTTGTATTCCCCTGTTGTTTGCAACTTTTGGAATGCTAATGTTTATCTTGTGCCTTTGAATGTTGGATATGTTTAACTTTCCTATTGTACTGAGGCTCACAGTTGAGAGTTTGCCTTGGATCTTGGAGAATTGGGACTTTGACTTTTCAGCAATGTTGAAACTGTTGGGACTTTGGCAACTCTTCCAGATGGACTAAAATGTCTTTTGCCAAAGGGATATGTATGAGACTTTGAGGGTCCAGGGACAGAATGCTATGGTTTATGTCTAATTGTCCCCCTAAAGCCTCATGCAATCATGAGGCACTTCTTCTAGAGTTTTGGACACGATCCACTGGAATTATGTGTTTTAATACTGATGAGATTAAAGTCTGAGTACTGCTGGGAATTATAGGTGTGGCCTGAGGTGGATAGGCTAAAACAGACAGCCTAATATAATTTAAAGACAGAGAGACAGACTGAAGCTGTTGCTCTGTTGCCCTGTTTGGTTGGCTTCCTCTGTCACCATTTTGTTGTTCTTCCGCCGCCATGAACTGGACGCTCTCTGCCCTGTTCCACTCAGCCTTGGGCCAGCCGAATATGGACTGAAACCTCGAGTAACTGTGAACTAATTAAACTTCTTCCTTCATTTTGGGTGTCAGGTATTTGTCCCAGCAACAAGTAAAAAGTAACTAAGACAATACCCAATCCATTAAATGGATTGCCCCCCACAAAGAAACTCTTCAGAATGTGCTTAGGACACAGGAATAAGAACACTCAAAGCAGTAATGTTTGTACCTGAAAGAAGTCTGAATGCTCAACCACAGTGCAATGAGAAAATAAGTTACAGAAAGTTTAGAAACTGTGATGTTATGGAGCAGTGACTGTAAACACAGTAGCACCTGTATGAATGAACGCCATGGGAGTAGAAATTTTCATGAGTGTCTAAGCAATGATTTTATTTTATTTTATGTAAAGGCAAAGGCATATAAAGTAAAATTTATAAATAAAAGTGACAATTCAAGGCATAAAATTCAAGATAATTATTAGTGTCTGAGGCAAATGGGCAGGAATGGTCACCCCTATCTTTATAGGCCCCTCAGATGCATAAATGTTCATCACTGCATTCTTCTCTCACAGTATCTACTTCATAGTTAATGTTTAATAGCTAATACTTTAGTTAAAACAACTTTCTAAAATTCCACTTTTCTGTCAAAAAAAAATTTCAAAGTTTCTTTTCCCTGAAGACAAGATAGGAAGGAAGGCAAAGAATGTGGAGTCAAACAAATTTAGGTACAATTTTATATAAAAAAAAATGTCTGTCATCTGACAATCCCTCAAAGAGTTGTACAGTGAATTACATACCTCACAATATTTTACTTAGCATATTAAACACTGAATTAAAATTATATATATATATATCTTTATTTCTACTTCCCACCCCCACCACTAAATCATAAACCCTTGGGCTTGGGAGATAGCTCCAGTGGTCTAAGCACCTGCCTGGTAAGCACAAGGACCTAGGTTCAGTCCTGAGTATCACATGCCATGGCCCTGAAATCCCAGGCACATTGGGCTGGTCACCAAAACAAGGTGTGGTGGTGCATGACTGTAATCCCAGCACTGGGGAGGCTGAGATAGGAGGATCACTACAAGTCTGAGCTGTGTAGTGAGACCCTGTACCAAATAAACAAATAAATATTCTTTTTAAATTTTAAGTCACAAACTCTTTATAAGCAAATATATTTGCATAGAATATAACGGATACCCACTTTTGTGAAATAAGAGTGAAATAGTATGACCTAGAAATACAGGTTGATCATCACTTTTAATATTCAATTGAGATAAGAAATAATTTAAAAATAATAGCTAAAATATTAAATAAATTTGGAAAGTCTATAGAAAGGTTTATAGAGCCCTTGAAACAATGAAATAACCCAATAACCTTGGTGTCTTAGTACCACAGTTACCTACTAAAGTTAAAAGGGCACTTTTAAAGTTGAGTTGAAATGTGTTTCACTCAAGATTCTCTGCAATCCCCATTTATTCATTCCTTCACTTTCAATTATGTGCTATATTAATCTACTCACTTTTTTCAGTTGATTTTTTGTTGTCATAGTGTTACCAATAATAATAACATAATAGTACTAAATCTTACATTTGAGTGTCACCCGATTACAGGTGATCTTTAAAATTTGATTCTCATAACTGGTCAGCAAGGAAAGAACTTGACTAAGACCATTAAGCTAATCAGTGAAAGACATAGGATTTGAGCCAGGTTTTTTCATTTAGTCATTTATTTTATTTTGTACTGGAGATCAAACTCAGAACCTTGCACTTGCCAGGCAGGCACTTATGCTGCTGAGCTATCTCCTCAGTACTGAGCCAGGTACTTTGACACTAATGGTATGTGCCCTTTCTATTAAACATTAATTCCTATGTCTTGTAGGTTCGCAGAAATGCATTGGAAGGTTTCATGACTGAAAACAGAGAGGCTGGAATTGTTTTTGGTTCTCTGCCTATCTATAGGGTAAGTCAAAGACTTTTAGAACTAGAGAGGTAACACAGTAATGCAAAACCTGACTTTTCATTCCTAATCCTGCACAATCAAGCAAAGTTGGGAAAATCACAGAACCAAGATTGTACTCCATGATTGCATAAATATATAGTGCCAAACCCCAGAATAGTCTTGGTTTTATGTGTTAAAGGCTCAAATCCCAGCTATATCACAGCTGTTTTAAACTTGACATTGGAAGCTCTTCATTATCTACAAATAAAATCAAAACACTTATCCCAGAAGACTAATTCTCTATGATTGGGCCTCTGCCAAAACAGTTTGACTTCATTTTCCAACAGATTCTCTCTCCATGCTCTCCGAGTACTCTGTAAGTGTCAAATAATGATTCTGGTTTAAAAGAATAAGTTTATTCTGAGCCAATAAGTGGCTGTGTCCTGGATCAAATGCCTGGTGGAATGGCATGTTCTACCATGAACTTTCATAGTAGCAGAAGAAAAGAAAGTGATAAATCAATACACTTATGAATTACATTGGTGAGACCATCAGGTAGACAGGCCAAAACAAAGCAAATCAATCTCTTTTGTAGGCTTACCATATCTTACAAGCATTGATATAAGATGTTATCTTACATGATTCTTAGCTTTATAGTCAGTGGGGGCTAGAGGTCAGCTAAGCCTACTGATATATCCCAAGAGGTTTGCTTAATTGTCATGAGGATGTTAGGTCACATATAAAATTAGGACAAATGGCTGTTACAGAACCTAAGGTAGCTCAAAATAATTTTGGGTCTCTCCAACTACATTCCAACACTGAATAATCACAATGTTCTAGTAGGCCAAGCTTAAACAGTATATGGGTTCTTTAAAATTGGTGCAGTTTCTTCAGGAAACTTCAGCTGAACTCCACCTATGCCAAATAATTTGCCATCTTTTAAGTATCACTGGGCTACCCATCACCTCTGTGACTACACCTGTGCTACCCATGCTCAGCATTCATCCACACCTTGTTTCTTTTCAGGGGTTTCCTTACCTCAAAGTCTCCCACTCTAGATAAACTACTTATTAAGGATTTAATCCACAAGTCCAAGAAATAATAAATCAAAGATTAAATATTTCAATTGAGTATCAACTTATATCTTGAACATTACTTCCTTTTCTAAGGACATGTTCATTCTAGTAAGCATTGATGATTTAAGCTACCAGATGATGCTGAGGGTGAACTACCAATAATCACCCATGGTCAACTGGGAGAAGGGTTTGGTCTGAAGCAGATGGATCTTCTGACCCATTACTCTGCCCTACAAAATGACATTACAAAAGTTACCACTTTAAATATGTCTGATTAACTCTACTTCTGGGTTCCAGGTACCAAGCCCCACTACTCTAAAATTCCTTCCACTCATTGGTGCAGAAGTACAAAGGGAATCTGTGGACAGTGTGGCAGCAAAGAAAAAAGGAAGTCATGTTCAACATGAAAAAGTAAGTTAACTCTAACTCCCCAGGGGGCTCAGATTGATTCCACAGTCTATCTCCCTTCTCTTTGTTTTTCTAATTATTTCTGTTTCCAGAAATATTCTAGGCCTAAGATGATTTCAGCTCTTTTTTTTTTATTTATTTATTTTTTTTTATTTTAGGGAAGGGCCTACAGGGCCTTCAGGATCTCACTACTAGTTTGGGCTTGTAGTGATCCACCTGTTTACAGCCTCCCAAGAGCTGGGATCATAGGCATATGCCACCACACCCAGACTCTGTTACTGTCTCAGTGCACCCTGCGGGGCAGGGCCAGCACAGCATGCCTGGGGATTGAATCCCCCTGGCACCTGCACCTGCTTGCAGGTGCTTTAATCCACTGAGCTATTTGGCTGGCCCTCCACTTATAGTCTTTTATGAATATTCTAGGTATATGTTACTGCATTACAGGACGGAGCCAAGACATCAGTCAGCTTCTGATTGGCTCACCAGCAAGAATTCTTCCCACACACTAACATTAATATCAGACAGGCCTTACAGTGTCTTTAGAATTGATGCTACCTTTAATTTTCACAATAAGTACAAAGAAAATGCTAGAACTACGATACAGTTGCAGGAAAAAAAAAAAAAAGGATCCTAAAATAATGTGAAGGAACTCACTGAAGATCACATACAAATTCAGTGATAAGCTGAAATCCTTCACTCACTCCACATTTTATTGCTACTCTAATTAACCATAAAGGGTTTGTAACTCAAATCCTATCACCATCCCACTAGTTCTGAAAGTTTTCATGGGCCTAACATAATCTGTGCTCATTTGTCAAGTCATTAAAATAAATTAAACATAAAAGCCGGGCGTGGTGGCGCACGCCTGTAATCCCAGCACTCGGGAGGCTGAGGCAGGAGGATCGGTGAGAGTTCGAGACCAGCCTGAGCTACAAAACTGAGCTCAAGGCCAGTCTGAACTGTACAGTGAGACCCTGTTTCAAAAAGACAAAAAAAATAAATTAAACATAAAAAGATGATCTACTACATGGTAATTTTTATGTCACCTTTCCATAAGCTGGGACAAAAATAAATAAAATTGGACAAAAAGGAAATACTTTTATTATCTGCCCCCCCAACTCAATAATAGATAATAAACACAGTGAGAACAAATAATTTTTAAAAATTTTAATTTGGATATTTCCATCATAATTTTTAGTGTACAATTTTAATGAGCATATATATGAATGATTTCTGTTAATCATAAACTCTACCAATGATTTAAGTGAGAATTTTTTTCAATAGTTTTCTCTAAAAATTAACTTACTAATACTTGTTTAAAGTATTGGCTGTTGGGCTGGGGACATAGCTCAGTAGAATAAGTGCTTGCTTGGCAAGTGCGAGGTCCTGCGTTCAATCCCCAGTACTGCAGAAAGAATGAATGAAAGAAAGAAAGAAAGAGAATTGGCTGTTGCTCTTTGCTGCCTCCATGAAAGGTTGCTCTCTGCCACATGCCTCTCTGCCTTGGAGCCAATTGAACATGGACTGAAAGCTCCAGTAACTGTGAGCTAAGTAAACCTTTCTTTCCTCCATTTTGAGTGTCGGGTATTTGTCCCATCAATGACAGTAGGGTAACTACGACAGAATTTGGTACTGCAAGAGTGGGGTCATTGCTGTGGCTAAATCTGACCATGTGGATTGCAAGTTTTGGGAAATGGCTTATGGGAAGAGACAGGAAAGGTTCGGAGAGTTTGCCTACTTGTGAAGAGCTGGAACAGCTTTAGCTCTTCTGTAGGGGAGATTCTGGGCAGAGCTCAGGATATCAGAAGACTGATAGGTAGCTGGCCTATAAGGATCAGGCTGGGGAGGTGGGAAGAACTGCAGCTGGGAAAAATTGCATTGATTGTTGGACTCTTGATCATTTGTGTTTTGACTTGGCAGAAAAGTTGTCTGCATTTTGTACATGTCCAGAGACTTTGCCTAAGAGTAAGTTTAAGCATGGTGGACTGAGTCTTTCAAAGGTATTTCAAAGCAGCCAAATATTGGGGCAGTGGCCTGGTTGTTGTTGGGAGCTTTTAGCTAAATTTATGTTGAGAATCAAGAGCAAGCAGCCCAGCAGGATGTTTCAAAATGTTGTGAGTTTAGCCAGAAAGGAAGTGCCAATAAAGCTGTGAACTGCAAAGAAAGAGCTGAGAGGATCTCCACTGCTGAGAGGGAACCAGAGAATTGCAAAGATGGCCTGGGGGAACACAAGAGGTGGCAGGTCTCCATCCTTTATAGCCTCAGAATTGCAAAGGTCAGGGACTTTCCTTCAGAGAAAAGCTACTGAGCCCCTTTTTTCAAAATGTTGGCAGCCACCACACCAGGTTCCAGAATGGTTCCAGCATGGAGAATTTATTCCTTGGAATCAGGGTCAGAGTGCTCAGTGATCCATGCACTTGACTCCTATAGCCAAGAGAGAAGGAAGCCTCACTACTGCTCCAGCTGGCAGCAGACCTTGGTAACATCCACTTAGTAGTGGTTTTAGGTGCATTGACAATGCAGGAGTTCTGAGGTTAAGAAGGCTTCCACCTAGATTTCAGAAGAAGGCCTGGGAAGTAAGGCAGTGTGCCCCTGAGAAGGCAATATGTAAAGCTGTGAGTTGGAAGCCTATCCAGTGGAAATCCCAGAAGCTTGAAAAACCCAGGAATGTAGATCTTCTAAGGGAAACTGCAAAGAGGGAGCAAAGCCAGCCTAAGAGAGAAGCCATGGGAGCTATCACCACAAGTGGCATAGAGGTAGAGCCACACAGAGCTCACAATTTGGTACAGATTGCTTCAGATGTTCCACAAGGACCTACAGAATTTAATGTTTGCCCTGCTGAATTGTGGACTTGTGTTGGTCCCAATGCTTGGTATCCTGCTGTACCTTTTGGAATGGTAATGTTTATCTTGTGCCTTTGAATGTTGGATGTGTTTAACTTTTCATTTATACAGGGGTTCACAGCTAAGAGTTTACCTTGGATCTTGGAGGAGACTTGGGACTTGGACTTTTCAGCAATGCTGAAACGGTTGGGATTTTGGCAACTCTTCAAGATGGACTAAAATGTTTTTTACATAAAAGAGATGTGCATGAGTCGTTGAGGGTTCAGGGGCGAAATATTATGGTTTGTGTATAGGTGTACACCCAAAGCCTCATGCAGTCTTGGGATGGCTTCTGGAGTTTGTGTTCGATTATTGAGGATATGGATGCTGTACCTTCCCTGGGGCAGGTAATTTGCATTCCAATGTAAGGAAAGAAGAGAAACTAGCTGCCTGAACTGCTGTACTCCTCCTTTGCACTCTTGTTCTTTGCCACGGCCATGAAAGTTTGTTTTCTGCCATGTGCCTCTTTGCCTTGAAGCTAGCTGAACATGGACCAAAAACTCTAGTAACTGTGAGCTAAATGAACCTGTCCTTCGTTTATTTTGGGTGTAACTAAGACAATTACCTATTAATTATACAACATCACTAGCTGAATTAAAAACATTTGTAGGTTTGCTATACTCAGCCCAGATTTCTCATGGCGACTGTGGGAATATAAAAGACTTGTGGTAAATAAATAGGTCAAAATATGACCTAAAAATGTATGCCTTTGTAGATGTGAAGACTTACTATTCTATTATTCTTTCAATTTGGACATTAATCCTGGAATTGAGCCACCAGTTCCTTAGTCATATAGTAATAAACTATATGAATAAAAAAATAAAAAGTATTACTAACTTTTGCTATAAATAATAAATGAAATACCTTGAGGTACAAACAGTCCAACGCTAAGAAGTACATATAAAAACACTTGTATTGGGCTTTCCAATTCATACAGTTTATGCCCCATATTTGCATTCTTAAGTTTCTTTCTTTTTTTTTTTTTTTTTTTTTTTTTTTTTTTTTTTTTTTTTTTTTTTTTTTTTTTTGGTATTATGGCCAGCTGAGCCTGCCCTGCAGGTGGGGCTAGGCACAGCATGTGATGCCAAGGATTGAACCACAGTTCCTGTGGTTGCCTAAGCTTTCCTAAGCAGGTGCTTTAGACTGCTGAACCATCTTGCCAGCCCATGCATTCTTAAGTTTCATCTCACTTGATATTAAATACATTTCCAAAGTAAATACTAAGTAACAGAAATAAGAAGGCAGTTGGGCATGGTGGTGCATACTTATAATCCAACCTACTGGAAAGGATAAAGAAAGAAGATTATGAGTTTGAGGCTAAATGCTGTCTACAGCAAATGGTGGTTGAACATCAGAAAACCAAGCATTTCTCGATCCGAAGTTTTAAACTAAATGAACATCCAATTCAAAACATACTTTGCTTTTCTTTTGTGTGGCCATCATTTGATTTTTCGTGTCCTATCAGTCAGTGCACTCTGATGCTATCAACATACAGCATTAACAATTCATTAGCTAAGTCCTGCTTTGTTTTGTTGTGCACCAGAGCTACCCAGATTGTCCAGTGGAGCGCCAGAAAGAGCACCTGGGCAGCTAAGTAGCTCTCACCTCACTCTTCTGGAGTCTCACTTCCCAATTTTAATATTCTTCTCTCTGGGACACACGATTGTTAAGTGTCATAACTTTACTTTTCTTTCCAGGAACATTAAACTATTTTTGCGATGGTGAAATAGAGGACTCTAAAAATTATGTGCTGACTGTGCCTCTGAAAATGGTACCCCTGACTAATTAATATACCTTTTATTTCACAGACATCTCGGAAAAAAAGTCTGAAAAGAAATCTAACTCCACAAATAAATCTGGCTTCTTCTTTCTTCCCGGCTTTACCCAAGCAAAGAGGAAGTTCAGAATAGGCTGCTGTATACATGGTGACGAGGTCTGGTTGATGCTGTGGGCTTCATCTCAGGAAGACATGAAAAGCCACTAGTCACCCACTGCAGACACATGGCCCATCCTATTGATGGGAGAGATTGCTAAGGAAGATCAAGTGATGTTAGCTGTAGCCACCTTGCCAACTTCTTTCATATATAAAAATCCACTTAATAGGCAGCATTTCGTCTTTACTTAAGCATGACAATACATAAGGAATCAAATTAAGTCAATAGCATAAGTATTCTTCTAAATGATATGGCTCTTGGTAATTAGCTTTCTACTCCTCTCATTGGTCATCTCAGTCCATGACCAGAATTACTATAAAAATACAAGCAGGAAGAGGCAACCGACTTGTGGACTGTGCTATGTGGTACACAAACAAGATTATTATTAAAAAGAAAAATGTGCTGACGACAGCTTTAGCTATATTTTAGTTCATTTAGGGGAATGCTACCAGGGAGAAAATATCCAGCTTCCCAGATACACTCATTTATATTTAATTTATAAACAAGTCCAGATAAATAGAACTTGAATGATATCTGAATTTGCTGGGCTCATCTTTTATTAATTGATTCTGGCATGTTGGCCAGACGATCAATGTCACCAGCAGGTAAGGACATAAAAATAAAAGCATCTAAATCTCATCACTAATAAATGAGATTTTAGCCATGTCTAAAACCTGAAGGAAGTATCAGATTTGAAGCCTGAATATTAGCTCACTTTGGCCTCTCTAGGAAATATTCTGAGACCAACTAATAAAAGTGCACCCAGGTTAACAAAGCAATGGGTGACTTGGTAAGAAAAAAAAAAGTCCCTTAATTTTTGATTCTGACTTTCCATTCTGTCATATAATTTTTTGTCTTGTGGGCCTAAAGACTGAACAGAACCAGTACAGAACCACATACCCAGTCTTTTAATTTGTTATTCATGTTTTGAATGAATGCAATTGTTTTGTTTTAGTTTTGGTTTTTTCTACTTGGAGAGAGTTCGAGAGTTCTTCCTAAGTCTAGGTCTCTAGCTTGTGATTCTGTTGTGCTAGACTCCCAAGTACCTGGGATTAGAGGTGTGTGACACCACATTCAGCTGAGTATTATAATTCTTAAAAGCCCAACATGTTTTTGGAAAACTAGGGAATTTTTTATTCAGACAAATTCCACACTTAAAGGTTTTCATGTTTATTCATGAGTATTTGTTGCTAATAGGAATGTGAGCATTTATCTTACTGCTTTATTGATTTTTAATTATCTATTTTAATCACATAGAAAAGTTCAAAAAGAAAATACTGAGCATTAGATTTTTAAGAAAATTTAAAATAATATGCACAATTCTTAAGGGAAAAAGGAGAATCTAGATTCAGACAGTATAGGTCAGCACATCAATTGCCTGTGAATATTTAAGTAATCTAAAAGATATTTCTCTCTCTAAAAAAAAAAGGTCAGAGGGCTGGCCAAATAGCTCATCAGATTAAAGTGCCTGCAAACAGGCACAGGAGTCCAGGGTTGGATCCCAAGGGATCTAATGTTCCAGCCCTGTCCCCAGGACAGGCTGAGACAGCAATTGAGACTGGGCATGGTGGCACACACCTGTAATTCCAGCTCTTGGGAGGCTACAAACAGGTGGATCACTATGAGGCCTATCTAGTAGTGAGACACTGAACACCCTCTAGACCAATGATTCTCAACCTTTCTAATGCCGTGACCCCATAATACAGTTCCTCATGTTGCATTAACCCCCAAACCAAAAAATAATTTTGGTGGCTACTTCAAAACTGTAATTTTGCTAGTTATGATTTCTGATGGCTTTAGGCGACCCCTCTGTTTTGGTTGTTCGACCTCCGCCAGGGTCTCAACCCACAGGTTGAGAACCACTGCTCTAGACCCTTCCCTGAAATACAAAAAAAAAAAAAAAAATGGGGGCCAGGGAGATAGCTCAATAGAATAAGTGCTTGCCTAGCAAGTGCAGGGTCGAGTTCAATCCTGGTACCACAGAAAAAAAACGGGGGGGGGGGGCTCAAGAATTCTAAAAAGAAGACTTCCAAGTAGTTTAGGACAGTGATTTCACTTCTAGTCTCTCCATCTCAGCTGCAGAAAAGCTACCTTATCCTTTGGTATAGATTTCTCAAAGATGATGCTGACTAACCACTCTGCCAACCATTCAATGCTTTTAATTTGGCATCAAATCCAAAATTATTATCTTCTAGTTTTTGGTTTTTTTTTCAGGACTGGGGTTTGAACTCACAACCTTGCACTTGCCAGGCAGGCACTTGTGCCATGGAGCTATCTCCCAGCCCTACTCCTGGCTTTTTTTTGCTGGAGGAATTCACTCTTAAACCTCATTTAATAAAAATAAACAATTTCTTCAGGATCTGGGCAGAGGGAATATAGCTACCTCCTCAGGCTGGTGTGAGGAGAGGGCACCCCCAGCCTCAGGAGCACAGTGGTGCAAAGGACCTCATCAGTTGGCCAAGGTGACCTCTGGCAGCCTGGGTCCTCTCTCCTGGTGAGCAAGACTACTACCAGGAAGAAGTACTTCTAAGCACAGAATGTGGAGCTGCTTCAGGCCAGCAATGGGATACTCACCATCTTGAAGTGGAGAGATGAACCACTCAAACTGAGTCAGCTGCCAGGAGACTCTAAGCTTATTTAAGATAAAGGTGGAAAATGACCTTTTTTAACAAAGAAAACACACCAACCCATTTCAAGTTTGAAGAATATTACCCAGTAGTTTTCTGTGGTCTCTGGAAGAGATCTGGAATGGAGGTCAAGATTTCCACAATTCCCTGACAAGGAGCAGACCCCTTCTCAAGGTCTCCCAGGCAAGTACTGGGACTCATTTCTGTGACAAGAGACATATCCCCAAGACCACTACCTGTGATAATGTGGGTGAAATGTACAATGTCCTTAAAGAGGTACCACCAGCACAGCACATAATGGCATGCTGTGGGATTACCCCTTTTCCTCAATTCTTGATATGTAAGGGCCTAATGTCGATAGAGTTAAAACATCATTGTTTCAATTCCTGGTACCATATCCCACGCTAGCCCTGCCCCTAAGTATGCTGAGCCAAGAAAGGAGTCTGGGCATGATGACACATGCCTCTAATACCAGCGCTGGGGAGGCTGAAAACAGGAGGATCACTACCAGCCCAAACTGTGTAGTGAGACACTGTACAAAAACAGATACAAAAAAAAATCCACATTATTGCTACAGGAAATGTGTACAGTCATCATTTATTTGTAAGTAGAAAATATGACTTAAAGTGCTCCATGGTGGGTAGAGAAGCTAGGGACAAAATGCCAAACAACTGTCAACTTTAAAAGATAATGACTTCATTAAGAAGGGCTAGATGATGTATATTGCTGACAACCACAAAAACCGAATAAAGACGTTGAGCTTCTTGGCTAGTTGAAGCTTGGAGACTACAGCTTTCTGGTTGGCGTTTTCAATGTCAGGGCAGGATAGGAGGACTCGGAGTGTAAGGATAGGGAGGAGAGTGGGAGAGCTGGTACTCACCAGGTCAGGGCCCTCAGACAGCCCAGGAATATGCTGAACAGCTTACCACCTTTGTCTGTGGGCAAGTTTGATCCAAATATTGATGTGTATGGAATTAAATGCCATGGACACTCACCCAAGAAAAAAGTGTACTTTGTGGCCATTACTGACATTTTCACTCATTACAATGCAAAGAAGAAAGCTTCGCATGTTGCAAAAACTGTTAAACATGAGGCTGAAGCTGAGATCTCACCTTGACCCCAAAACAGTATTTAAAATGCTCTTTGGACTTTATTGACTACATCTTCATGTAACCTCCTACATGGCCTTGAGCAGACATGAATGTGGGAAGGACACATTTAGATGTAGGGAAAATAAAAACAAAACAATAAAGCGCTCATCTTGCAGGAAGCAAACCTCGATTACACATTTTGCTCGAGATGACCAATTGAGGACTCCTACCTTTAGGAACTACCTGCTGTTTCTGAGCTTCGTTCTAGCTATTTCTGATGCTGTGTGCATGGTGAGTGCATGTCCACGTGCTTGAATGCACATTCTTAATTAATTTGTTGTTGTTGTCACCCTTGTAGTAGTTATACAGAGCACAGGGTATAGACATGATAATTTTTATAATCAATGTTGGTACAAAAAATTTCTTCTCATTGAACTAAGAGAAAGTAGTTGTATACATAGTCCAGTGTTCCACAATCGCAATGGATTACTGGCAGAACTGGCAGCACACTTTTAATTAATTAAAACCAATCAGCCTGAATCAGGAGCCCTCTGATTCCAGGGTGGCTGAATGAATGGAATGGGCACATGGTATGACGAAGAGAAGGAAACACATGTCAAAGCAACCCTGCCAGCATCACCAGATAAACTGTAGTTCAGTGTATTTTTTTTAGTTGAAAGATG
This sequence comes from Myocastor coypus, assembly GCA_004027025.1. Lineage (NCBI taxonomy): Eukaryota > Metazoa > Chordata > Mammalia > Rodentia > Myocastoridae > Myocastor > Myocastor coypus. The sequence goes on from PVJA010028112.1 coordinate 21,100, forward strand.
TAAGATGATATCCATAATTATAATGAAGATAATTATAATAGTCATTATGATTAAAAGATAATAAAAAACCTGCAAATGTTACACTTCTACCCTACTATCTCACTGCTGAGACAAAATACCTGGAATCCAAGGTTAAAGGAAGAAAGATTTATTTTGGCTCACAGTTTGTAGAGGTTTCAGTCCATAAATAGCTGTCTTGAAGGCAAGGGAACATGGAGAGAAATAGTCCATAGCATGGACAGTAGGAAGCAGCAGCAGCAGTAAGCAATAAGCAATAAATCTGCCTTCTTTCTGTCCCTTTATATTCAATCCAATTTATGAGCCTACTGATTGGTGTCAGCCACACCTAGGCTGAAGCTTCCACTATCCACACGCAGAACTATGCTAAACTAATGTAGTTTTCACACACCCATGATTCAGCTTCCTTCAAGCATCTTTGTCTACTAGCACATGAGGCTTTGGGGGGTACATCTAGATACAAATGATAACACCTACTTGCAGACAGTCCTTAACAGTTGTCACATCATTACATATATTTAAAATGTAAGCCAGGCATGGTGGCACACGCCTGTAATCCCAGCACTTGGGAGGCTGAGGCAGGAGGATCGATGCTAGTTCGAGACCAGCCTGGGCTACAAAAGTGAGCTCAAGGCCAGCCTGAACTGCATAGTGAGACCCTGTCTCAAAAAGACAATAAATAAATAAATAAATAAATAAATAAATGTATGTAACAGGCTGGGGAGATAGCTCCACAAACTAAGTGCCTGCCTGGCAAGTACAAAAACCCAAATTGGATCCCTGGTATTGCCTGAAATGCTGGTGCCAGAACTCCAGGCACACTGTGCCAGCCATCAAAACCAGGTGTGGTTGCACATGCTTATAATCTCAGTGCTGGGGAGGCTGAGACAGGAGGATCACTATGAGTCCATGTTGTGTAGCAAGACTTTGTACCAAATAAATAAATAAATAGGGGGTGGGGACATAGTGCAGTAGAATAAGTGCTTGCCTGACAAGCACAAGGGCTTGAGTTCAATCCCCAGTTCCACAAAAACAAAACAAAAAAACCTCTCCCAAATAAATAGGCTTTTTAAAAATTATAAAATATACTAATACAACCTGATTTTTAAAAAAGAAATAGTTCATGGGAGGTGAGGAGAAAAATTACAGTTGTCACAAGCCCTCATCCCTGAAGAGAAGAACGCTGGTGTCTGTGTGTACTGGTTTGAGGTTTTGTCCCCACACTGTAAGGATTCCTGGTGTCCCAGAGTAACCCCCTTCCTCCAAGAAGCTGATAATGAAGGACTCTACATTTTCACCTCCACAAAAATGCCAAAACAACTGCCATGCTTCTCTTTTCTTGCCCAGAAACCGTTCACTGTTACACCCTTATGTTGCAGTAATGGAATTCCAGCTACAGAACAAAACTAAAGCTTCCCTGAAAGATGCATAGTTTAGGGAAATTGTAGCTACATTTCCTGCTTTCAGTCCTCCTGTGATCAAAAACAAACCTGAATTCTAAGAAATCTGTTTGGCCATTGTTTCAAAAGTGCTATTTTCTTACAAATTATCCCTTTAACTCACTTTTACTGTTTACATTATTAAGAAAACAGGGATATTTTTAATCTAAAAAAATAAGAAAAAGCATGTGATTTTTGAAGTTTACATGTAAAGTCATTTTATAGTATAATTGAACTAATGTTTGTCATATTTTGAAATGTGTCCAGTGTTCAAGTTTTTGAGTGAATGTTTTGTTCAAAATAGACTGTAGTCTTTTACAACAGAAAAAGATTGTTTTAGTCCATCCAGATGTACATGTATCAAACTGATTTTTTTAATAAAAAGATTTAACCCCAATCTGGCTATGTAAATCCATTCCCTTAAATTGTACTAATTGTGTGGGGGTTTTTTAAGACTTCTAGATTTATTTATTTTTTAATGGCTGGCTCAACCTGCGCTGGTGGTGGGGCTGGTGTAGCTACCAGCATTCCTGCATTTTCTGAAGGTAATAAGCTATGAGTATTAAAACTTGCTTAGAGTAGGTTATCTATTGACTTGTATACTGTGTTAAAGCTATGCTTTTAAAAAAGTCTTTGTTTAAATATAAGATTGTTTTGGGCCGGGGAGATAGCTCTGTGGCACAAGTGCCTGCCTGGCAAGTGCAAGATTGTGAGTTCAAACCCCGGTCCCACAAAAAAAAAAAAAAAAAAAGATTGTTTTGTTTTGTTGATAGTTTTTTTTGTTTCTTTCTTTTCTTTTTTTTGTGGGACAGGGTTCAAACTCATGACCTTGCACTTGCCAGTCAGGCACTTGTGCCACAGAGCTATTTCCTCAGCCCCAACAGTTTCAAAAAAAAACCAATTCACCTTGCAGTAATTACTCACAATTTAAGAAATATCCAAGTAGACTGCCTTTCCAGTCACTTCAGGGCAATCCAGGGTACAGCTATGACAATCATGCATGTACTGCCTTCACAGTGGCATTCAACCCCAGCAGCAATGTCACTCAACTATTATCAAATGACTTTACCTAGATGTGCTATCCAGGGATGTTAAAATCATTGTGACATAGTTACATAAATCCATATTTTATGTATTTTAATTAATCAGTGCCATGATTTGGTCCCTCCATTACCACCATTAATTCTAACATCAAATCTAATTTGGTCCTGAAGTTCTGTGGTTGTTTTGACCCAGGACTTAATGCCCTCTTATCTTCAGCAAGGCTTTATAAAATTAAAAATTTTGATGACTCTCAAAAAATATATATAATTTTTGACCCCTCTTAAGATTTAAAAAGTAGCATTCTTGTATGTTTTATGACAACTGATTTTCAGTATATTGTTAAGAATATGGTTATACATAATTAGGTAACTATGACTTTTAAAGATGCAATTTATGGGCAGAAAAACAGTCTTTTCCTTCAACTTTCAATTAATAAACTGATTACACTATTTTCTTAACGCATGATTTGTTGGTATTTTAAAAAAAATATTTTTGTTGTTAAAATTTTTTAAATCTTTATTATTTATGGGGTAGAGGGTCTCACTATGCAGCTCAGACTCATAGTGATCTTCCTGTCTCAGCCTCCCAGAGCTGAGATTACGGGAGCACACCCACCATGCCAAGTTTCGGGCCAACACAGTGCGCCTGGGGTTCTGAGGTCTGTGTAGCATATGGTACCAGGGATCAAAATGCTCCTTGTGCTTGCCAGGCAGGCGCTTAGACCACCCAACCTATCTTCCCAGCCCTTATTAAAAAGTTCTGATTACATGATGTTGAGTATGAAGTTAGAATGTCAGGAGGAGCAAAGAAAATAGAGAAAGGAATGGGGAAAAAAATTAAGATCTTATCCCTATCATGAATTCATTATTACATACCATAAATAGTAAATAAAATAACAAAAGATATGAGGGAAATAAGAGACAGATTATATCCATAAGTAATACAAGTAGACTGAGTTAAGCTTTTTTATTTTATTTTATTTTTTTGAGTGCAGTTGATGTTCACTGACAACAATACAAAACAGGTTAAGACTAAAGCTGTTATTTTAGAGGACAGATATTGGTGCAGTTTCCTTCCTGGAGAAAGTATGTACTCATCTCAGATCATAAGATCTAAGAAAAAACCAAGACTGGATTGTCAAGAACCATACAGGTGCTATTTACCTATTAATAAAAAAAAATGCTAATAGCAAAATGCAATGTTTAAAAATACTATTGATGCAAAGCTCATATAAGCAAACAAAAGGATCGAACTAATCCTAAGATTTTTAGGACACAGGATACAGCCATGATTATTTAAATTTCTGTATCAGTGAAAATGCAGTATACCTTTCACTATACTTGCACCAAAATTACATGCTTATTGCTTCTACACTACACAAAGTCAAGTTATCAAAGCCAATGCAAAATAACTAGATCTGAATAAGACTTCAAAGTGGCTCTGCTCCACCCAAATCAAGAATATTCAATCCAGAATTAATAAATACCATTTTGATTTTAGAGCCAGCTCTTTTTTTTTTCTCCTGTCATACAAAATTAAGTTCTCACTTGCCATTTCTTGCCTGCAAATTATAATGCATATCCTCACCATCATCTTTTTCTGACATTGTAAAATTAATCTGGAGAAACTGCAAAAACAGTGAAATTGTACTTCCAATTCTGAGCCTGCAATTAAATTCCTGCTTTGCCGCAAACCATACTCGTCTGTAGTGTATCCTACTGGCACGAGGACCCCTTTCTCTTTCTCTATTCCCTTGCCCTGAAGGCATTTCTGGATTGCAGAATAAGTGCTCTTTGGCTGCCTAAGCAGTCAGAAAACCTACAGCCATCTGAACCTATCACTCCTCTCCTCCTTCTTTGCTATGGCTAATACCACTTTCCTGCTTCTTTCCTACTGCTGAATCTGTGGACTTGATGCTGTCATCAGAGGCACACAGACGATTTCGGCTTCGAGCCCCTGGTTGGTAAAGCTGCATTGCAGGGCGATCCTTGTTTCTTATGCGATCTCTCTTAACCACTTGCTCTTTCTTTTCGGTTTTTTCTGTGGTGCCTACTGATTCTGTACTTTCATTCTTCTTACCTTTGTCCTGAAGTGCTTCTTTTTTTTTTTTAATTTCTTCTTCTTTTCTTTTATAGGACTTTTCTTTCTCATAATGCTCCTTCTGCCTGTAGCACTCCTCTTCTTGTCGCTTTAGTCTCACTCCTTCTCTGAGTATGCACTCTTTCTCTCTTTCATAGTCACGGTCCCTCTCCCTGTAGTCTCTGCCACTCTCATCTTCAGATCTCTTCAGCTTTTCATCTTTAGGCTCACCATCAGAACGCTTGGGCAGTGTGCAGCTCTGCCCACTGGCTCTTTCATCATGCAGATTCTCTTTATCCAGTTTCTTGGCTTTTTCTCTTTTATTCAATTCTTTTTCATCTTTTTCTGGTTTCTTGAGCAACTTAATCTTTGGTTCATCCTTTAGTTTGTCCCTCTCTTGAACTCTGTCTATCTTCTTCAGCTTCTCTATGTCTTTTCTTTTATGTTTCTCTTCTTCTTTCCATTTTCTTCTCTCTTCTTCACTTTGCCTTTTTCGTTCTATTTCTCGCTGCCTTCTTTGTTCCCTTTTCTCTTCTCTCATTCTCTGCTTGTTTTTCAGGAAGCTCAAAAGTGGAGTTGTCTTTTTCACTATTAATTCTCTATTTTTAGCTTCTATTTCTTCTAACAGCGTCTCTGGAGTGGATGTCATTTTCTCATTATCTATGGCATAACTCTCCAAAAATTTTCTATATTCTGGATCATCATCAATAGTCCCAACTTTAGTGTCTCTTTTCTTAGTCTTCTTTTTTGCAGCTCTTTGAAAAGGTGCAAATTCTACTATAGCAGGATATTCCTGACCTTTATTGTCAAGAAATATATACCCATCAAATCGATTCCTGAACAAAATAATGTCCTCCTGGTTTATAAAGTTGATATATGCTCTGGCATACATATGAGGATACAGACTAGTATCATTACAAAAAAACTCAAAATAATCATGCTCAGGCATAGGCTGAAGATGTTCCTGAAGCTGTTGCTTGGTCAGAGTAGGAGGTAATCTTCGAATAACCACCTTGCTCAGTGCCTCTTTCTTCTCCTTGTTGCGGTCCTGCTTATCTTCCCTTTTTGCACTGTCCCCCGAAGTTGCACAGCTACTGGCAGAGACACCCAGGGGCGTTAACAGGGTTACTTGCTTCTCCTTAGGCCTATCCTCCTCCTCTTCCTTCATGGCTACGGGTTCGTTCCTCTCAGCTGTTTGAGTTAAGCTTCTACACAGAATAAAAGGATGAAAAGGCCAAACGTTATCAACTGATATCCTCAAATCCCTGAAATAAAATAACTGTTAATCCAGTATTCCCTGGAGCATTGCTAGAGCCTGGTCCAACAATTTAGGGCATCCTGAAGGACTCCACAGAGCTGTGTCCCTTAGCTACCAGCACACAGGTGTGGAGCTTATGTTTCTGTGGGTCCAACCTTTTAAGAACTTAAGAGGACTCTTAGGTGGCCCATGGGACTCAGCTAAAATCTACAGGCCCAGCACGCACAGGCTCAGAGCTTTCCTGGCTCGTGGTCCAATCATTTAAGAACTGTGGAGGACTCTGGGAACCCCACAGGACTCTGGTGAGCTGCGATCCCCGGCTCCCATCTTGCAGGTGTGGAGCTTATGCTAGTACTGGTTCAACATTTTAAAAATGTAGGATTCTAGGTGGCCCATGAGATCCTGGTTTATCTGGCCCATATTCACCACCTACACTGAAGCTTTGCTGAGTATCAGCCAGTCACCCCTACTACTAGTGAGAGCCTTGGTGAGGTCTACCCAGCTCCCCATGGTAATAGAAACATTACTGACCTACACCCCACAACTCTCCCACCACTTCTAAGTCAGCGTGATTATTGGGAGCTTCAAAAATGCCCAAACACAGGAGTAAAAAGCAGTATCAATCCTGCAGCCCACCCAGAAAAATCCAAGAGACAAAGACATACAAGAACTTGGAAATCACACACCTGAAATTTCAGAAATTATAGCAACTGAAGTAAAGAAACAAGTCCATCACGGTAGAGAAGAAATAAGATCAGAAATAATTTCTCAGGTCAAAAAAGAAATGACAACAATCAGCTGGGCGTGGTGGCTCACGCCTGTAATCCCAGCACTTGGGAGGCTGAGGCAGGAGGATCAGTGCGAGTTCAAGACCAGCCTAGGCTACAGAAGTGAGCTCAAGGCCAGCCTGAGCTGCATAGTGAGACCCTGTCTCAAAAAAAAGGCAAAAAAAAAAAAAAAA
>PVJA010028113.1:0-27902 GCA_004027025.1 Myocastor coypus
GGGGGGGGGGGGGGGGGGGGGGGGGGGGGGGGGGGGGGGGGGGGGGGGGGGGGGGGGGGGGGGGGGGGGGGGGGGGGGTTACCGGGACGGGACTGTGCGGACAGCGGGATAAAACGGGGTCTCTGCTTCCTTTGCAGACCGGCCTGGCGGAGTCAGTGAGATGCAACTTCACCCTGACGGAGCAGACAGCCTCCAGCCTGTGGCTGTCCATCCAGTGGAGGACTCTGGGGTCGCCCTGTAATTTTAGCGTCATCTACAGCAGTGACAGCTCGAGGCCCGCATGGTGCCACATCATTCAGATAGACAACACCACCTACGGATGTAATCCCCAAGATTTACAAGCTGGAACCACCTACACCTTCAGGATCTTTTCTCTGGATGGAGAAGACAGAAGTGTGGTCCTGGAAACAGGTAAAGAAGGCGTGACAGGTGCAGCTGGCTGACCAGCCACCAGGGCTGCGCCCTGCCTTTTCTCCTCGTGTGAGTTCTGAGCAGACAAAAAATAAAAATAACAATGCTTGTGAGGATAAATATTGACAAAGATTGCTATTCTCAGTTCTGGCTAGGAGCAGCTTGGTTAAGTTGCAGACTGCTTTATTGCTGAAAACAGCAGTTGACTGACTGGCTACTGGATGACAGAGAACCTGCAGGCTGTGCGGGGGCATTTGTGAATTTGATGTGGTTTGTGCTGGCATCACATTAAATCACCAAAACCGGAATTATTTTAAGGAAATGTTTTTAGAATGAAATAATGAAAGTGCAATGATTAAGAATATGCTTTTCCTCTGCTTCGTTTTATTTTTAGAACCAACACATAACATCTTCAGGAGTAGAACCAAGTTTTTGTAGAGAAAGACTACAAAAGTCTCTTGAAATGAGGGTACAAAAATGAGTTTATATGGCTTGAGTACCTAAAATAGTAGTGTTTCTTTGATTACACCTCAAATCAGTTACTTTTCTTACACTTGGTAAATCTTTTCATGCATGTAGTAAGAGTGCATCCTTCTGTCAGAGGTCCTATCTATAAAATGAGAGTGGTAGATGAGGTCTTTCAGGTTCCAGTGTTTATGAAGTCCTAGAGCTGTATTACCTCAGTTAATCCTCCCAGCTACCCAAAGGTTTATTCCAAATTTCTTGGCTTTGCTGTGTTGTGACTTCCTAAGTCTTTATTGGTTTATTGGTACCTCAAGTTGTGCAAGAGTAAAGTATTACTTTCAGTCAGAAATTCAAATTCACCCGAAAAATGTTCAGTTAGTTAAATTTAGAAATGAATTTATCCTTCCTATTCCTTCTTGTTTCAACCTAAAAAAGGGGGGGGCCTTCTTTAGTTATAAGTCTGCAAACAGCTGAGAAAGTATTCATTCTGAAAGGTAGTCATGCATGGCTGGCCTAGAAATTTGCTTTTAGTTTATTTGTATTTGTTTGTTTGAGACAGAATCTTACTATGTAGTCTAGGTTGACCTTCAACTTGGTGTGTAGCCAGGAGTAGCCTCAGATTCGGGGTGATCCTCCTGCCTCAGCCTCCTGAGTGCTGGCATGCACCACCATGCCCACTTGGCCCCAGAAATTCAACTGAGCTCATGTAATTAAATATTAAAACTTTTATTTTTTTCTAAGAAAACAATTCATAATGCTCAATTATGTCCCTGGTCTTTCTTCAGATGAAACTTTTAGGTAATTTCTGAGAACTGTAGGAACTTAAATTAGAAAGAGAAATCATTTGTTTAGTATCCAGCTGTTTTTTTTGTTTTTGGGTTTTGTTTGTTTGTTTGTTTGTTTGCATGACACTGAAAGGAGACTAAAATCAGCCACGTGAAGAGAACATTTTTCAGACATTTAAGTGGCTTTGTTTCAGGGTAGGGGAGACAGCTCAGAGGCACAAATGCCTTCCTGGTAAGTGCAAGGTCCTGAGTTCAATCCCCAGTTCCTCAAGAAAAAAAAAAAAAAAAAAGAAGAAAAGAAAAGAAAAGAAAAAAGAATAAGTGGCTGCGTTTCATTTATGACATTGTAAGTTTCTTGGTTTTTGAAGCCAATTCTGTGAAAACTCATACTTTAAGAGGTATCTAGTCAGCTCTATGTGTTCAGTGGAAGAGGGCAATTTGTAAAACTCAGGTGAGTCTCGAAAGCTTATTGAAGACAAGGTAGGGGCCTGGCAGGATGGCTCAGTGGTCTAAAGCGCCTGCTTAGGAAAGCTTGGGCGGCTGCAGGGACCACAGTTCGATCTCGAGCACCACATGCCGCGCCCGCCCTGCCCTCAGGGCAGGCTGAACCGGCCATAAAAATAAATAAACAAACAAACAAAAGTTCTGAAACAAGAAAAAATAAAAATAAAAAAAAAAAGACAAGGTAAAGATCTTTCTGGGTGTTTCACCTCTAGAGAAAGCTGTGGAATGCAGGAAATAGCTGCATCTTACTAACTGTGCTGGATAGTCCTTACTAACAGGACCTCACCTGCACCTGCCACGTTCTGACACTCAGGGTGTCTTTCTTTGCAAGCAGGTACCATTTACAAGCACTTTTCACTATACTTTTTTTTTTCACTGCACATTTTATGAGTTTCTGGTTAAACATGAAGAAAATTGCAGCTAGTGTTGGAATAATAATTTTTTCCACACTTGTTTGTATGATGGGGTAGAATTCTATACATTTATTTTTTTAAAAAGCTATATTTAAGTAAAATGTGTAAAAATATTTTATTAAATTGTTTCAGGGAGGTTAGTTAAATGGTTGCTAATTATTTTTGTCACTAGTGCTTTCTATATATGAATTATCATTTAATCAAGAAAAAGTGCTAATATTCTTCCATATTAATTCTAAGCTACACAGGTGGCCTCCGATCTTACTCTACTGTTATCAAATCAATGACGGCTAGAATGATATTAAGTCTTAGGACAAATTTCAAACAAAAAAGCCATTCCAGATGCTTTTTTTGATGACATCCTGCCTGGCTTATCAGTCTAGAATAGAAACAAGACATAATTTGGATAGAGATACGGTTGTTGCTTAGATAATTCATGTTTCATTCTATCATTTTTCTAATGATTTTTTTCAAATAAAATATCTAAAATAATCATTTATTTTGGTACAGTTATCTCACCTTAAGGATAAAAGTATCCAATCGAACGAATAGTATTTTAGTAAAAACAACCACTCTAGTTTTAACATCAGAGTTGAAAAATGTGGACTCAGGAACCAGGCATCGTGGTGTACACCCATAGTTCTAACAGTCAGGAGGCTGAGGCAGGAGAGTCGCTGTGAGTTCAAAGCTAGCTGGGTTTCATATTGAAATGCTGTCTCAAAAAAGACTATATATATATATACATATATATATATATATATATGGATTCAAATTCAATAAACAAACATTTACTGTGCATGATAATACAGGAAACAATGCCAAGTAGATATTGGTGAATTTATAAAGATGACAAATAAAAGGAAATCCTTTCCCTCAAGGTTTGGAGCAGATGCAAGAGAGGGTTTTTATGTTGAAGATGGCAGCAGGTCTTTGCCATGTCGTCCTGGATAAGGACTTGCCCTGTGGCATGTACGCCATGCTGTCATAACTCTGGAATGTACGCACACTAAAGATATTTCCTTTATCCATAGGTACATTTCAGAGCTCAGGGAAGTGGTGTAAAAGTGGAAATTTTCTCTGTAAGAAGAATTTCTCAGTGACATTTGCCTTCTTGTTAGTTGGTTTCAGTAACTTATTCATCAGCCTTGGGGGGAAAAAAAAAAGCAGGCAAAAAAAAGGGATCTTCAAATGATTTAATTATCTTAATAAGACTAATTGCTTCATCTTTCATTTTAAAAATGAGCAGACTATAATTATCAAGACACCTTACTAGCTATGATTTCCACTTTAAAACTTTGTTTATTATACTAGCTGGTTAGAGTTGCTGTAACAAAATATCAGACTGGGTGATTTCAAAACAGAAGTTTATTTTTCACAGTCCTGGAGCCTGGAGGTTCAAGGTCCAGGTGGGCGCTGGCTTTGCTCCTTCTGAGGCTTCTTCCCTTGGGTGACAGGCGGTTGCCTTCCTACTGTGTCCTTGCATGGATTCCTGGAGTGGGGGCTGTGCCCTCAGTTCCTAATTTGGAGGAGGTACTGGGCTTAGAGTCAGCCCTCACCCACCACTCCCCCAGACCCATCACCACTTAATCAGCTCTTTAGAGGCCTTGTAACCAAACACAGCTTTGATCTGAGGTGCTGGGCCCTGCAGCTTTACCAAAATCTGATAGAGATGAGAGTTAAGCTTATACCACTTATAAAGCTTTAAGTTTAAGTGATTATTTCTCAAAACTTTCTGTAAGTTAATTACGGCAAAATGTCCTGCAGAACTTGTAATTAAGATATTCCTGATTTCTACCACACATGAAGTGAGCTTAGAAGAAAAGGAGTTGGGAGAATCTGCATTTTAAACATTGAAGTGAATTGATGCACACTGAGGTGTAAGAATTATTGACCTAATGTTTCTGTTGTTCTTTAAGATTTTGGTACCATGTCTCATTATACAGGATGAAATCTATGATGCTTAGAATGTTTATTGTCTTTTCCAGGTAAAGTAATACTTTTGTTTTTAGCTTATGACATGCTGAATATTTTTCATGACAAGACTATAGAGGAGATATTGTCAAGGGCAGGTATCATAATGGCTTGCAATCAGTAGCTCAGGTGGGTTTCTAAATATGTAATGGGGGTAGTAATAGTAAGTACTGCCTGCCTACTTCCCATGGAGTTAGGGTATTCTAATGTTATGTACAAACAGCCTGGAATCATTCTTATGACACACTACATATTATTACATTTACTACTGTAAGGTTGAATGTGAGGTTCATCTTCATGAGAACTGATAGTTTTCCCAAATCTACCCAGCTATTCTAAAAGTCAGAACTTGATCCCTGGATAAGTGGCTGCAACTCTAATGCTCTTTCTCCACTGTTCTGAAGAAAGGATAGTAAGATTTGGTTGGTTTTAGGTTTTATAAATTGATATTTTATTGCTTTCCAAGAGGACAGTTATATTGCAGTATACTTTATCATTGATTGATTGATTGATTGATTGAGGCAGGGTCTCTGTGCAGTTCAGGCTGGCCTTGTGCTTACGTTTGTAGCCCCCAGTCTCCACCCCGCAGAGATCCTCCTGCCTTAACCTACCAAGTGCTGGGATTGCAGGTGTGCACTACTGCACCTGGTTCCTGTTACAGTATACTTTAAATCTGCATGTTCTTTGCCTGTGTAAGTATAGAATAATGATTAAATGTGTTTTAGTGTGAGGAACATGTGAATAACCATTGATTTTCTTTCTCCTTTCTTTTTTTTTTTTTTTTTTTTTCTTTTGTAATGGGAATTGAACTCAACACCTTGTGCTTTTCAAGCAGGGGCTGTGCCACTGAGCTATCTCCTGGACCCAAGCATTGATATTCAGATGTGTTGAACTATCAGTGATAGCTGCAGTACTTAGCAATGAGTTCTTTGCTGTCTGTGTATGTCTGGAATTCTAAGGTCTAGCTGATCTATGTATAGGGTTTAAAACACCACTTAAATTTGTACAAACAGAATGAGAGAAGAACTTCAAAAGTGTGTATTGCCTTCAATATTAGATATCAGTTTGCTAGAATGCCCTGGAAAATAAAAATAATACTGACACCTATCTGATCTTATAAATAAATGAATTATTTAATTAAGATGTGTATATGCCCCTAAGTATATAATATGTAGCTAAAATAATCATAGTAGACATAGTAGATAGAATTTTTCCAATTGTTTTTTCCTCCTTTTATACAGTAAACAATCAAACACACAAAAAATTACCGTGTACCCATCACCTACCTTCAATAATTGCCAATTTATGCCCAACTTTATTCCATCCATATCCTACTCTCCTACTCCCCCATTGGCTATCACTTTTAAAATCCAAGATACCATTGTCTAATTTCCTTTATAAATATTTCAGCATTTGTTTACAATAAGAAGTTCAATGTAATCATAATATAGTTATCATTCTTAATATTAATGAGAATTCCTTCATCTTTAGATATCCAGGTATGGAAACATAGGGCAAATGATAGCTTTTGAACTGTTCCAGGGCCTCAGTCTGTTCAGAAGTGGAGGCCAGGGGACTTCTCTTTATATTGTAATCGTGTGTCACATTAGACAATATTGAACAGTTCTGGTTGCCAATGTCAATGAGTGAGATGGGACTGCTGAAAGACTCTGGAGGTGGATGTGGCCACCTCGGTCTCCACTAGAGATCGGGGTACTCTCTGCACTCCTCGCAGGGTTCTCCAGTAGTCCCTAGACGTGAGCTTTTCAGTGCTTTGGCTCACACTGCTGTTACCATACAATTGCTTTTTTTGTCACTGGTATGGAAGTCCTAGTTGACCCTGCATAATAGTTCAACTCTACTTCCTCCACGTAGCCTTCTTTGTGGACCTCAAGTACCGCAATCCATGCTGCAAATTTAGTGTGAATGTTTGTCTCAATTACTATAGATTGAGCACATCGAATCTAAACTGAATTCCTCCAAACTCTGAATATTTTGATCACAGACGGATGTTACAAGTGGAAAATTTCACACCGTGAAATTGTTTCCTACATAAAATTATTAAAATTAATATATAAAATTATCCTTGGGGCCAATGAAACATAAATGAATTTTGTGTTTAGATGTAGTTTCCAATCTCAAGATTGCTTACTATAAGCTGGGCGTGGTGGTTCAAGCCTGTAATCCCAGCACTTGGGAGGCTGAGGCTAGAAGATCAGTGCAACTTCAAGACCAGCCTGGGCTACAAAAGTGAGCTCAAGGCTAGTCTGAACTGCATAGCGAGACCCTGTCTCAAAAAGGAAAAAAAAAAAAGATTGCTTACTACATATATGCAAATAATCCAGAATCTAAACTCAAACATTTGTTGACCCAAGCACTTCCGATACAGTTTACTCAGCCAGTCTTAATAACAAGAGTAGCAGCAGCACTCATTCCAGGCACCTTTTCCTGAGAACCTACTTTGTTCAGGGCATTGGCCTTAACAATTCACTCATTACTTCTTAGCACTTACAACCCTACAAAGTAAGTGAGTCCTGTTACTCCCATTTCACAGATGAAGGATAGAGGGTCAAGTAAGTGAAGCCCTTTGCCTAAAGCTACCCTTGTGACAAGTGACAGTGCTGGGATGAGCTCAGGTCAAAGCCGGCCACCACAGTCAGCTTCTCTGACAGTTCATCTCTGTGCTTACGCTTTTCACGTGTGTTGTCACTCACCAAGCAGATTGCAGATTCTAGAAGGACCAGGAATTCATGTATCAGTACTTAATACAATGATAGGAAGGACTATCAGATCTGCTTTAATGTCACTTCCAAGATGGTTAAATTTTTAGAAAGTTCTTTTGCTGTTCAATTATACATCTAGTGTATAAAGATGTTCAGTCTTATGTACCACTTATTGGTGCATAGGCTTAATACAGTGCATCTAAAGTCAAACAACAGTAACAAAATTATCTCTTTAGAAATATATGGAATGAACTGGACATTGGAAGCAGTTCTTTTTCCATGTTGTTTTGCTCTTCATCTTCGAAAACTTGTACCAGGAGTGGCTTGGGCTTTTGCCCCTAGCCCTGCTCTGACTTCCAAAACAAAAAATTTCTCCGCTTAGCTAAACTCAGGGACCAGGGTTCTGTCCCTGGCATGCTGTGCCAGCCCTGCCCCCAGGGCACTTTGAGATGGCAATTAAGACTAGGTGTGGAGGTGCACACCTGCACCTAGCCTTTGGGAGGCTGAAAACAGGAGGATTGCTATGAGTCTGATCTGTGTAGTGAGATCCTATAGACCCTGTACTAAATACATACAAAAGAACATTCTAATTATTTTATGTAGTTTATATCTATTCCATTTTATGTAAAGTACTACATAAATGAAGCCTCTAATCAAACCCCCTAATCACCCTTACTTTTAGCTAGAATGGTATCTTAACTTCTGTAAAAATACCAAAGTTGATTCTTTAACTGTTAAAAGTTCTCTTGGGCAGGAGTGAGACAGTAGTGAAAGATCAAGTTGGAAATAAAGATAATAGCCAGTGTGAGAAGATCTCGAATGCCTATGCAGAGACCTGGACTTTGTCCTGAAATGAGAACTCATGAGAGGTTCTTGGTGCTTTGGGAGGGAGGAGGATGAGATGGGTCAATGAACAGAGGTTCTCTGGCAATAATTAGGAAAGATACCTACCAACAAGGAAGGCAGCCAGCAGACTTGATGAAATCCAGCAGAAGGTCATGAGACTTGGGTAAACACAATAAAATTAGGATAGCCGGGCATGGTGGCACACGCCTGTAATCCCAGCACTCAGGAGGCTGAGGCAGGAGGATCAGTGCGAGTTCGAGACCAGCCTGGGCTACAAAAGTGAGCTCAAGGCCAGCCTGAACTGCATAGTGAGACCCTGTCTCAAAAAGACAAAAAAATAAAAAAATAAAAAAATAAAATTTAAAAAAAAATAAAATTAGGATAGAAAAGGAATGCACAAGAAAAATTCAGTTTAAAAAAGTCAAGAGAACTTTCATAGCTGACATTTAGATATGGTTAGCATTACTGCTATAACCCCTACAAAGGGGCTTATCATTTTCCATAGGCATTTATTGTTTTTCTGGTGTTACACTGACTCTTCAGTTCATGCAATAATTTTCCATACTAGGAGGTGTGATGGGACAGAAAAAGCACGCAATTTGAAGCCAGCTTTTAGAAGGCGGGCCACATGGCTGCACCTCGTTTACTATCTAGGAGCTCCTGTCAGACTCAGGAAGCCCATTGTAATCTGTGAGAGCCTGCATGGATACAGTATGGAGCCGCAGTGATCGAAGCACCTGCCTGCCAAGTGCAAGGCCCGGGTTCCACCCCCAGAACTCCAGGTCTAATTTTATTATATTGACCATGCTGGCCACCAAAACAAGGTGTAATCCCAGCGCTGGAAAGGCTGAGTCAGGAGGATCACTATGAGTCCAATCTGCATAGCAAGACCCTATACCAGTTAATTAATTAGTTAATTAATTAACTAATTAAAAAGGAGATATAGTATGGAGCCTAAAATAACTTCAAGAAAATAATTTTGCCACCAGCCCATAAATTGGCTGCACTCATTATAAGTTTTAATGTGTTCTTAAAATGCATTTAATGATTTCAAATTCTAAACAGCATAGAAATATTGGCATCCAGAAATGCTAATATGGGCCAGTAAGATGGCTAAGCAGTCTAAAGCACCTGCTTAGGAAAGCTTAGGCAACCTTAGGGACCGAGATTCTATCCCCGGCACCACGTGCTGCACCAGCCCCACTCCCACCCCAGGGCAGGCTGAGCTGGCCATTAAAAAAAAAAAAAAAAGTTACTAAAAAAATAAATAACAATATGTAATTCTCTATAAAAATTAAAAGTAAATATTATTCACATTATAAATTTTCTCCTCTTTTATTCACATTTTAAAAAATATTTGATTTTGCTTCAGCAATTTTGCCCAGTTTTATCTTTTTCTTTGAAAATAATAAAGTTAGATTAACATCAAATCTACTGTTGAAACTTAGGTGGTCCTGATGTTGGTAGATCCATTCAAGCATATAAGATAAATAGCATGGAATTTTACATTAGTGTTCCATAGTTGGGTCTATCTGGAGCCAACAATAACAAAGGTGTCTTAAATGCATGGTTAGCAGTAAATTTTGATAAACTGTTGAAGATGATTACTGCTCTATGGCTTTTGACAGTCCTCATATTTTATACTTTATTGGGTTCTGTGACAATAAGAACAATGAGTAGAAAAGCTAGAAAGACTACAAATGCACACAGACATGCAGTGATGTGCCCAGCCATTAGTGCAAATTACAGAAGTCGAGTTTTCTGGTATGCATGATGGGAAATTTATGGATGCCTGACTTAATTGTCAAGTGCCATTAAATCTGTCTCTCACATACAAAAACACAAATGGACGTGAAATACATTCCCCCACACACGAAATTTGTACCCCAGTAGGAATACGTAATTTCTACCCGGTAAAATATTTAAAACTTTTTAAGACGACAGCTTCCCCCTGGGTTTAGATTTAAAAGGAGTCTTTAAAAAGATTTAACTTTTTTGCGGCGTGCGTAGCAGTAGTGGACCTCGGCCAGCAAAAGGCGTTATCGCTGTAGAAATGGGGTTTTAAGTGTGTGTTTCCAGGCAGGTTCGCGCAGCCCAGCCACTTCCCAGCCTCATTGTTCCTTTGTTCTAGCGGATGTACAAAGGGTTGGCTGTTTTGTTTTCTGGCTCAGAGAGATTAGATAAAGTCTGCATTTTTGAACTTCACCCTTTAGACATGCAGACTTTAAAAATTAATTCTCAGTAGATCGGATTCTGCAGATTATGGCTGTTTAGATTACAATGGTCTCATTCTTTTCGTTAACCTTTGTCTGACTTGGTCGGAGATGAAGATGGCAGGATTCACCCCTGTTGGACTCTCACTGGAGACTTCTGTCTTTCTCATCCTGGGCCTTAACATGCTGCTTCAGCAAAAGGGTATCATCGCAGTCTGGGTACCACGGATCTTGAGACTAAGTGGCTGTTAGAATCCCATGATAGAGAAATGCCTCGTTCTTGCCAGGCAGCAGGACAACTTTCTGTGAGACGAAAGTGTCTCTTTCCTTTTAATTATGAGCTTCTTTACAGGACAGAAAATTTAAATAACATTGACCTTCATGAGAAACACTAGCTTTTTCTCAAGCACTTCATTCTGGAGATTTTTAACTTTATCTTAAGGGTTGGAAAATTAATGCTAAAGTTTTACTAAGTCTTTACTATAATGGGGGCAATTAAGGCTAAGTTTAGTTTCAAAATATTTTTTGTTATACTTTTACTTCTATTTTATCAGTAAGTCAGAGGAAGATGTCTTCTTTTATAAATAGAAATAAGTAGATACTTCTGAGTGCCCATTACATGCCAGTTAAGATCTCTTCTGTGTCTTTTTGAACCTTGTATTTTTTGGTGAGCAGCTCAGCGTACCCTGGGGTCAGGGCTGGCATGGCATGAGGTGCTGGGGATTGAACTGCCATCCCTGTGTTGCCTAAGCATTGCCTAAGCATGTGGTTTAGACCACTGAGCTATATCTCTGTGGCCCTCAAAACCCTCTTGCAATGAGGTTTATACTGGTATACTCTCCATATGGGTGGGAAAATTCAGAGTTAGGCGGGTTAGGTGACATGCACAAAGTCCCTCCCCTTCCTGGTAAAGGAGGAAGCTGACCTTTGACTTCAGTTCGGTCTGACTACAAAGCCCAGGCTCTCCAATGGTGCTGCTTCTCTGACATTACTGTCTTCTGCTACAGGATAATAACATTAGCCACCACTGAGCATAGGCTACATGCCAGCCACTGTTTTGCTTGCTTCTATATAATACCTGGCCTAAAATCTTCCTCACAATTCTACTAAACCATAGTATCATTACTGGTCCTGCAAAGATGAAATTCATGAGGCTCAGAGAAGCTCATAAATTGCCCAGCTACACAGCTATAGAATTGGAGAGCCAGATTCAAGCCCAGACCATCAGACCACAGCCTATCTCTGTCAGGTGAACCCAAGGTGGTGCCACAGTATGAACCCTTGTCTTACAAGTTCTTCTATGCTTTAGACCCTTGGTGTTAGTTATTGCTTCAACCTACTTGTGAGATAACAATTGTATCATTGTTAATTGTAATGATATTATAAAATTGCACATTTAACTTTGTAGAATGATTTACTTCCATAATTCATAGCATAAGACATAAAACATTAGATTTGTATTAATCTTGTGCTGTTAATTGTATATCCACATAGTCTTATGAGCTATGTGTCCAGAAATGGTCTTTTGAATATGATGTGGGATTATCTTGTCAAATTTATATTAATCATAAGTGAACATCTTCAAACTTATACTTTTCTAATCAGGTCTAGAACTCCTGCTGTTAGTTTGTCAGATAAATACATTCTACTGCAAAGTGGAAATGAACTGAGGTTGTATAGTCGTATCACTAAAGTGGATGACGTTGACCTTAAAAATTGCTTGCCAATGTTTTGATCCCACTTTCTAGAACAAGAGTCTTATAGGATTTCTGAAAAATTCTCATCTGTGGAAGTCTCTCTATAGCACTTTCAGCATTCAGATTGGGGAAGCCTTATTCCTCCAGTTCTACTTTTCTCTTTAACAAAGTACAGTTGCCCACTAAATACCACTAGCCTAATTTCTACTCTAGCAATATACACTCTGTCTATTTAAAGTTCAACAGTGCAGAGTCAACACCGACAAAGCAGTATTCTTCAACTATCCATGTCTTTCGGAGTCAAAATGAATATTTAATGTAAAACTCCTCTACAACTATCTGCTGTCTGGCTCCACTGTGTTCCAGGACTAAAATTTTAAAATTCTAGGGATATAGAGAAACATCCCTGCCAGGGGAATACAATGTAGTAAGCGAACAAACCTGCCTTAGGGTCATAATCAGACCTGCATCTTCTTTGGTTGTCTAATAACTAAAAACCATCGAAATTTAAGTATGCATGACATCAGTGATAAATAACCTAGGAAAAAGTGTGGCTTGAATTCCAAATTATTTCTCAATATCTGTATTTTCCTGTTTAAATCTTTTTACAAGGCACACCTTTGATGTTTGTCAGTGTCTGAAGTTTGCTAAATGTGCAAATCAAAGAAAATGTAGCCTTGCTTGAATTTTTAAAGTCAGAACTGCCTTAAGAAAAAACTTTATTAGAAAAAGGAATTCACATGAGTGAGGGATAAATTTTTTTAATAAAATGGTAGGTTTGACTGTGAAGCCAAATGCCCATTTTCCTAGCAGCAAATTCTTTAAACTCTGAAGGGAAATGAATCTGGATTGTAGCACCATAAGCATTTATTAGCAAAGGCCTTCAATCTATGTTCTCTTTATTGGAACTTGCTTTGCAGATCCTTTACCTCCTGCTAGATTTGAGGTCAAGAAAGAGACAGTTACTTCAACCAGCTTTCAGGTTCGATGGACTCATTCTCCGGGCAAAGTCACCTGGTATGAGGTGCAGATATTTGATGATAACAGCAAAAAGATCCACAAGGTCCAAAGTCAAGAAAGTACTTCATGGAATGAATACACTTTTTTGAACCTCACTGCTGGCCATCGTTACAACATTGCCATCACAGCTCTTTCTGGAAATAAAAGTTCTTCTACAGTTTACACCAATGCATCAACAGGTAAGCCCTTTGCTGTCTAGGGTTAGTAATCTGGGACACAGTTGAAGAGTTATGTCACTCAAGTCATGAAAGTCAGATTGTCCCCAGACTACAAACACATAGATGAACTCACTAACCTCCTGAAAGGCAGTTGTGCGATATACGTGAAAGCCTAGACCCATACAGCATGGGGGCTTTGCCGCCTACTTGTCCAGTGATTTGGAACAAGTCCTGAGGCTTCCCTGGACCTTGAGTTCCCTCCAGTTTGCAGTAGATGCTCCCTGATGGCCCTTCTAATCTAAACCCCGAAGAAGAAGATTCTGGTCCTTATTTTTTATGTCTGCACAGTAAAACTTATTTCATCTTCAATGTTTTTTTCTTTGTGTATTCTTCTCACCACTTCAAGTCATGTTGTTTCCTAAATATTCTAGTTTGAAACAAGTCTCTTCTCCCTTGACATGATGAAAGGTTAGTCATCTGGTATACCCATATGTCACCATGATGTCCACAGCACATTTTTACCTTCTTTCACAAAAATACGTCTTTTGTATCATGAATTCTTCCCTTTCTTTCTCTTGTTTTAGAGTCCTCTCTTTCCATTTTTTAATCTCTTATTGTTTTTTTCTTTGTCCTTTCTATTTACTGTGGTGCCATGTCATATTGCATTCGGAACAACTAATTTAAAACCTGCTAAGAACAAGGAAAAGATAGGTCAATTGAGGTAGCTGTAAGCTGGGACTTTTGAAAAGATCGCTAATGAAGATTCAATGAAATACAAAGAACGCTATTATTCATTATTGCTATTAAACAAGTTAAAATCTATGAAGAAGCATCAATGGGTTGTGACTCGTCTCCTATGAGGCAATTAGTGAATAACATTTGGATATGCATTTTATCCCACTAGTGCCTTCTACAGTAAAAGATATTAACATTTCCAGAAAAACAAATTCTCTTCTGGTTTCCTGGTCCCGTGGTTCTGGGAATGTGGAGCAATACAGACTGATGTTAGTAGATAAAGCTATCCTAGTCCATGACAATATTGTGGACAAACATGATACTTCTTACACTTTCCGTGGGCTGACACCTGGACGCCTCTACAACCTCACTATTGTGACCATGGCTGCAGGGCTGCACAATTACAGGTGGAAACTAGTCAGAACAGGTAAGCTCCTCCTCTCTCACTGAAGCACATGAATAGAGCTCAAAGCAATGTGAATCAAATTTATTGTTATTGGAACACTGGCGACTGAAATTTGTATCAGTTGTAGAAAGGCCATATAGATCCACTTTTCTATGAAGAAAAGGATTCCATTTTATTCTAGAATTTAGGTTAGCCTTTGGCAACATTTTCAAGTAGACAAACTTAATTGCTGATATGGGCTCAGCTTCTCTTTTTTAGGGCTCGAGTTTCCTTGCTAAGAATTTCTACTTCCTTCTTTGAAACGTCTCTCACATGAGAGTCACTTTTCTGGGTGCTGTATGTAGACTTACTCAGCATGACAGCCATTTCC
The DNA here is from genome assembly GCA_004027025.1 of Myocastor coypus. Taxonomy (NCBI): domain Eukaryota; kingdom Metazoa; phylum Chordata; class Mammalia; order Rodentia; family Myocastoridae; genus Myocastor; species Myocastor coypus. The sequence goes on from PVJA010028113.1 coordinate 14,718, forward strand.
AAAACCCTCTGTGCAAAAAAAAAAAAAAAAAAATCCTAGGACCAAATAATAAAATACATATTATTTCAGCCGAAACCGAACTGCTAAAATAATCTGCTAAGTATTAATAATTTGTACATGTATTCATTCACTCATTCAGCCAATATTTATTCAACACAAGCTACATTCTAGGAATTACTGGTATAACAACATTCAAAGCACCAAACTTTTGCCCTCATGGATCTTATATTCCAATAGATTCAAATGTTTCTAGTAAGTCTACTGTGCTAATGAATCCACTTTCTTAGTGGCATCTAGGCAATTAGTCTACTGCAAAGTCTCACACAATAAGAGGCTGATGAGGAAGATATTTTACAACATTCATCAAAGAAATGTCCATGAGGTGCTAATATTCTGGAAAATGTACATGTAATCTTAAGAATTATTATAGGTGCCAGGACTAATTTGCACTTCTAGCTGCCCTAAGAAAAATGACTGTTTAACTATTACAACATCACCATCTCTCCTATGATGAAATAGTAACACAATTCTTTACATTTATCATGACTTGATGTAAAAAGAAAATACTTCAACATGCAAAATCAGTAAATCTATTATATTATTGCTATAATACATATCGAACATATCTGTATGCTAAGATAATAAAACATTTTGACAGACCTCTTTGTACATTCTACATGCAGAATTTCAGAATTGTGAAGGACCATTGGAAGTCTTTCATTTGCTTATAAGGGTCGCCAGGCTGTGGAGAGTCCTGTGGAAAGCTGGCCAGGCTCCTGGGTGACAGGGCTAGACTCTTCCTGTGAGCCAGACAGCCTTCTTTAGTTGTACAATATTATTTTTATAGTTCTATGGTTGTTACTTTTGTCTCTCAAAGTGGTTGTTTCTCTCTAGATGACTGAGTAGGGCTCACAGTTATTAAAACATAGGTCAAACTTAAGCCATCAGACTGATAAGGAATCCTGAGTGAAATCTCTTTTCCATTCTTTTCTAATTAGCCCCCATGGAAGTTTCAAATTTGAGAGTGACAAATGATGGCAGTTTGACCTCTCTAACAGTCAAGTGGCAAAGACCTCCTGGAAATATAGACGCCTACAATGTCACCCTAACTCACCAAGGGATTATCGAAGACTCCAGAATATTAGCACCTCAGGTTACTGAAACTGACTTTAAAGACTTGTTCCCTGGACGACTTTATCAAGTTACCATCAGCTGTATCTCTGGTGAGCTTTTGGCTCAGAAGACAGCTGTTGGCCGAACAGGTAAATCACAGGCTCCAGAATATTCTCTGACTGTCCAAGTTATTCTTTGATCCATCTGAAAAAGGATAACACAAGATGGAAGAAAAATTGCTTTTAGAACTTCAAAAGTATTTCATTTGACAGAGTATGTTTATGGGGCAAAACTCAATACATGCAGTAAGTAAAGAAGAGGGTGAATTGAATTTAGTTGGATTAAGCAAATATACAAGGATGTCTGAATGACTCATTTTTATCTCTGCCCCTTTCCAGTGTCACAGGACTTAAGTAGCATAAATTTGTGAGAAATTATGTTAGTAAAGAGAATATTTCTGATCTATTCTTATAATGAAGATCAGTCGACACTTAACCAGGCTTTCTATAAATCATTTCATTAATGTGTATCACCAAATACTTATCCAGTGCCTTGTAAGAATCTACTACTATAGTACGAGCTTTGGGTATTGTTCAAATAGATAAGACATACCATTATGTTTAAGGCAATGTCAGTGGTCTGCAGACTGTACTCTAGGGCTTAACTGGTTGGTGGCTTTTTTGTATTGCACTCAGCTGAATAGTTTTTCTGCATTTGAATAATTATAAAAACAAAAAAATACAAACATATATGAAATACAGATCATATGGGTCCTGCAAAGCCTGAAATATTTACCATTTGGCCCTTACAGACAAAATTTGTAAGCCCTTGCTTATAAAAGGCTACAGCTTTAATTTTACAGACATAGCATATGCACCAAAACAAAACAAAACAAGCCCTTTAAAATAAAACCTCCTAATAGTGGTAGTGTTGCTGATATTTCTATCAGTCACTAACACTTTACATCCATTTTTTCATTTATTTCTTATGGTGAAACTATGAGAGACGTTCTTTTCCAATGGCTAGTTTGCAGATAATTCAGAAAGACCAGATAACTTGTTCTTAACTACCCAGCCAGTAGGTGGCAGAGCTATAATTTAAACAAAGCTATTGAGTTGCAGACTCTAATCTCTGTGGTATTAAAGATCTCAAGTAAGAGGTCTGTGGTCAAAAGGTAAAGAGAATAAATTCTCCTTCAAAAGATCAGTGAAAACTTGGAGGAAATGTCCTTAAAGTGACACATAAATGTGTCAACTTCTTCCCAAACAAAGGTGGGGAGGAGGAGAGGGTATTTGAAATGGAAAGAATAAAATAAGCAAAAGTACTGGGACCTAAGGTCTACAGAACATATGGATGGATGCCAGCATTGGAAGTGGGAAGAATCGGGGAGGCCTTCAGGGAGTGACCAGAGCTAAGACTGGAAAGCTCTGTGGTTGGAACTTGAAGAGCTACAAATGGAACTGAAGGATTTGTTTTATCCTGTAGTCTTTTCAGGAGATTTTGAATATTTAGAAGCAAAAGCATACTATAAGCAGAGCTATATGGCAAAAAGATTGTTCTTTTCACTTAGAAAAGAGAGAATATTTCACGGCCATGCCACCCTGGTCTCTTCCAAAAGATACCAGTTGTATCAACATCACCATCACTAAAAGCAGCATCTGCATTGTCCCTAGGACTAGTGTGCAATTTATACAAGACAAAAATTTGCATCACTAGCTTGCTAACATTGTTACATAAGCACGTGTGACAGTTACATTCCTAAAATGATTTTAGCACACATTCTTGAATGTCAAAGTCTCCAAAATGAAACAGAAATACTTGTCCTCCACAGACACCAGGAAGCCATAGAAATGCTTTCAATTGCAGATATGGTGTTTCCTATTTACTGTTGCCCAAGAAAGCTAATTGAGAATTCCTACTTTTGGCTTTCAGTACCTTCTTAACATGATTTCACTGTTTAGTTCCAGACAAAGTTGGGAGCCTTGAGGCAAAAAGCAGTGATTGGCCAAGTTCCCTGGTGGTGAGCTGGTCGCCCCCTGCTGGAGATTGGGAGCAGTATCGCGTCACGCTCCTGAATGATTCGTCAGTGTTGCTGAACACCACTGTAGCAAAGGAGAAAACTCAGTATGTTGTGGATGATGTGGAGCTAATCCCAGGAAGACAGTATGAGGTACAAGTCACTGTAGAGAGTGGAAATCTGAAGAACACCGAGCGCTGCCAGGGCAGGACAGGTAAGCAAACGTGAAGGTATGAATGACTGCCGGAAATTTAATTGTCTTCCCTCTGCTAGTAACCGCCAATGTCATACCCTACTGTTCCCTGAATTGGAGATATGACAGGCTTGCAGGATAACTTAGGGCTTCTGATGCTTAATATTGTCAAATTAGAGTATCAGATGGCCCCTTGATTACTAATGCTACTATTTCATAAAAGAACGATATTCTCAGTGCCAAAAGAGTATGTCATCTGGGAATAGAGACTCGTCCTCCCTGCAGAAGCTTTGCTGGTGATCTACTGGGTATCTCAGGTATCAAGGAGGAGGGACGAAAGTGGATGGAACCCTGCTTGCATAGCAGGAAAAGTAGAACAGGATGCTAAAACACCGTTTCCTGGCTGTCGCCATTCACTGCAATCTCTCGAGTGACTGCTCTGAGCCTGTTTTCTCAACGTTTCAGTAAGAGACTTCCAAGTTCAACAATTCCATGATAATCCAAATGATCTGAAAGATTCTATGCTTGGAGAGAAACTCAGATATCTTGTCTCTTAGCCTTGCCTGATTATAAGGAAATGACTATATTCATACAATATTCCTGTTAGGAGAATGTCAAATAAAATAATCAAGACACCCCCTTAGCTTGCTAATTGTAATTATTATAGGTTTTTCAGCAATCTCTGCATTACACATACATATATATATGTATATGTATATATATATATATATATGTATATGTATATATACATATATATATATATATATATATATGTATGTATGGGGGAGAGAGAGAGGAGTGATCAAAAAAGATCTATATAAGCTAAAACAAAGCTACTTTTAATAATCACAGGACTGGCATGTGTGTACACCATAATATTTTTTCATAACAGTTCAGATAACTTAGAAATGTCAGATCTAAGTACAGTGATGAGAGCTTCGTATTGGTGCAATCTTTAAAACTTTTAAGCTACACTTACAAATGATGTGTAATTTGAAGTAACCCTTGGTGTAAATAGCATTTTTTATGGAAAAGAAAGGTGTGGAATTCCATTGGGATAGAATTACAGTTCCTTTGATGCATAAATCACAATATAATTTCACATACTCTTTCCTAACTTGACTTTCCTGTTGGCTTGTAGCACCAACACTTGACTATTACTAATCTCTCCTAGAAACTGCAGTACTAAAATCATTTTTAAGAAGTAAAAGCAGTTTGACCCTTTTGGTAAGAGGTGTTTGTAACCAGATGCATTATTACCAACCACCTCTCTTAGCATTCCTTTCTCAGAAATAAAGAGAAAAAATATTTCATCTTTCCAAGTTATGGGCTGTGGGGGCAACACGTACTTCACATAACTACTCTGACAGGGACTTTTCTTTATGGTGTTGTGGATAACAGGGTAGTGATAAATATTTAACAGGACAAGGTAAACTCTAAGAAAGTTATATGTGATCAAAAGTAAATGACCTTATAGCAAGGTATTTCCCAGAAGTATTCTTATATCTGGCTATGTTCATAAACCAAGTTTCTTGGGATAAGATCCCCTTCCTCTTAATACTTATAATTATTTAAAAATAGAAATGCTGAACTAGAACACTCCTGAGAATGTAAGAGAACAGCTCTCTAAAGAATGCTCTAGAAGCTTGTCCAAGGCCATCAATACCCAAGTCTCCGTTGCGTTTTTCTCAGTCCCCCTAGCTGTCCTCCAGCTTCGGGTCAAACATGCCAATGAAAGCTCCCTGGGAATCATGTGGCAGACGCCTGTCGCGGAGTGGGAGAAATACATCATTTCCCTGGCCGACAGAGACCTCCTACTCATTCACAAGTCCCTCTCCAAAGACGCCAAAGAATTCACTTTCACGGGCCTGGTCCCTGGACGAAAATACACAGCTACTGTCACCAGCATCAGCGGAGACTTGAAAAATTCCTCTTCAGTAAAAGGAAGAACAGGTACAGGCTTTGTGAACCTTAGATTTCATAGTATCATTTGCTGAATTAGCTAATGTTCAATTACAGGTGTCACGGGTGTTTACTACGTACCCCTGATGGGATTTGTATTATTTTATGTCTCCTTTCTATTATATTTTCTGTTTACCAAATACAACTCTTATCTTTATTAATTTCTTCTTTTTACCTTGCTTGGGTTTCATTGTGTTAACACTGAGTAGAGAATAAGCCCCTCCTCAGGAAGTTTGTGACAAAGAGCAGAGAAACTGAGCAGCATAGAGAAGAGGGGCTTGGTTGAAAGGAAGATCCTTAATCTTTAAGCAGAGAGGTCATAGCATGTTATATTCTGGTGAGAATGATCTAGAACAGAGAGAAATAATGACCCTGAGAAAAGAAAAGAGATGCCTCTCGTGCATGTAGGGTGTGGTCCTGGGGCTTGGAGTGCGTGGCTTTGGCTGGAGTAGGGAGCATGTGTCACTTACCTTCAGTGCTGGCTAGGGAGGAAAACGTTCAGGTGTAGATACCAGGAGGTGGATGGATGCGCCGTCGTGCTGTGACTCTACAGTTACTCTCATTGAAAGAGGAAATACTGTCCTCAACGCCTTTCCAATTTCTATGCTGTTGGTAACCTGTATTTCCCTCTCTGCTGTTTTTAGCTTCATAATTGTTTTATATATAATATAATTGTTTTAGCCTCTTAGATTCACCACTTTCCCCCACCTATCTCCTTTCTGTATCATAGGAGTTACATATTGGTATGTTATTTTTCCTTTATCCTGAAGCACATTCTTCAAATTTCTTTATTGAGAGTCCTTAAGGACAAACGCTGCCTTTTCACTATTCTGGGCATGATTGTGTATAGCCCTCAGTTTTGCAGGATATTTTCTTAGGTTTTGATGTAATGCTGAAAGTTATTTTCTTTCAGTGCATTAAAGATGTTATTTTGTTTTCCAAGGCTTTATTGTTGCTGCTCCTGCTACTGTTGTTGCTGCTGTTGCTGTTGTTTGAGACAGGGTTTCATGCATTTCAGGCTGGCCTTGAGCTCACTCTGTAGCTCAGACTCACTCCTGCTTCCACCATCTGAGTCGTGGGGTTACATGCATATGCCATCACGCCATCGCTGTTGAAGTCAGTTGTCAGTTGAATTCCTATTTTACAAAGAAATCTGTCTATTTAGTATGACTACTTGTAAGGTCTACTCTTTATCTTTGATGTTCTTTTGTTTCAAGATACTGATTTATATATCCAAATGTTTTTCATTTATACTGCTGTATTCTCTTTCTTTCTTTCTTTACCCTGGGGAGTGGGGGGGGGGGGCAGGAATCAAACTCAGGACCTTGCACATACCAGACAGGCACTGCACTGCTGAGCTGTACCCCCAGCCCTATTCTGCTGTTTTCAGATTAGCATCATTCCTCAATCTTGGCAGTGCTCAGTTATTAACTTGTCTCAGTTACTCTTCTCCCATTGCTGGGACAAAATACCCAATGCCCAAAATGAAGGAAGGGAAGGTTTATTTAGCTCACAGTCAGTGAAGGCTTCAGTCCATACTCAGCTGGCTCCGAGGCAGGGTAGCACATGACACAGAGAGTAGCTGTTAATGGCAATAGCAAAGAGCAAGAGAGCAGGAGTGGCAGCAGCTCAGGCAGCTACCTAGCCTCTCTCGCCTCCTTAGCACTCTAATGAAGAGTATCTGTCCCAGGACACTCACACCCTTAATTCCAGCATCAATCGCAAACTTCAGAAGCCACCCCACGAGTGCATAATGGTTTAGGGGGACACCTAGACACAAACTATAACATCCCACCCCTGAAACCCCAAAGACTCATGCACATCCCTTTATGCAAAGGCATTTTAGTCCATCACTAAGAGTTACTGAAGTCCTACAGTTTAAGCATTTCCAGCAGGGGAATAGAAAGCACTGGGACAAACGTAAGTCCAAAATCCAGCAGGGCAAATATTAAGTCCTCTAGTTCTTTTTTGTGGAACTGAGGATCGAACTCAGGACCTTGTACCTGCAAGGCAGGCAAATCTGTGGCAAATTGTGAGCTCCATGTGACCCCACCTCTATGGCTTTGCTGCTGGTAGCTCCCTTGGTTTATTTCTTAGGCTGGCTTTGTTCCCTCCTTCCAGCTTTTCTTAGGTCATCCACATACCTTGCTTTTCCAAATTTCTGGGGTTGCCAGTGAATAGGTTACTCACTCCACTTTACACACAGCCCCCCTGGGGGCACACTACCTGGCCTTCCAGGCCTCTAGGTGGAAGCCTTCTTAACCTCAGAACTCTTGTGTTCTGCAAGCATCTAAAATCAGTGCCATGTGGATGCTGCCAAGGTTGACTGCCAGCCGGAGCAGTAGCCTGGCTTTCTTCTCTCTTGGTTGTAGGGGTTGAGTGAGTTCTTGGATTGCTGAGCGTCCAACATCCAGTGCCTGATACCAAGGAACAAGTTCTCCATGCCGGCACCATTCTGGAACCTGGTGTGGCTGCTACCATTAATCTGGAACTTGGGGTTCTGTAGCTTTTTCTCTAGGGTGAAGTCACTCACCCTTGCAATTCTGAAGGTGCAAAGAGTGAAGACCTGCCACCTCCTGTGATGCCCTCAGGCCATCCTTTCCATTCTCTAGTTCCTTCTCAGCAGTGGAGATCCTCTCAGCTCTATCTTTGCAGTCCACAGCTTTATTGGAGCTTCCTTTCTGTCCAAACATACAACATTTTTAAATCATCTTGCTGGGCTTTTTGCTCTTAATTCTCAACATAAATCTGACTAAAAGCCCCCAACAGTAGCCATGCCACTGCCTCAATATTTGGTTACTTTGAAATTTCTTTTGAAAGAAATCATACTTAATCTTCATCTCTGACAAAAATCTCTGGACACAAACAAAATGCAGACAAACTTTCTCCCACACAGTAACACAAATCATCTGGAGTCCAACAACCAATACAGTCCTTCTTCCATGGGAAGAACTCATTGATTCATTCATTCATTCCTTTCATTTTTGCACGTGGTGGGGGCTATGTAGTCCTTTGCACATGCTAACAGAAACCACACCAGCCTGGTCTTTACAGGCTGGATTTTTATCAACCTTCTGGTCTTCTGCGCTATGACCAGAATCTCCCCTACAGAACAGCTGAAGCTATTCCAGCACTTCTCTTGTAGGCAACATCCCCAAACCTTTCCTATCTCTTCCCATAATCCATTCCCAAAAACTTGTAATCCACATGGTCAGGCTTAGCCACAACAATGACCCCACTCCTCTGGTACCAAATTCTGCCCCAGTCACTCTTCCCACATTGCTGGGACAAAATACCTATCCAAAAGGAAGGAAGGACAGCTTTGTTTAGCTCAGTCAGTGGAAGTTTCAGTCCAAACTCAGCTGGCTCCAAGGCAGAGTAGCACATGACCCAGAGTAGCCATTCAGGACTGGAATGTAGTTTCTCAGGATTCACTGCTATGGGGTCACCTATAAGCTTCTTCAGCCTAAGAAGGTCCTACATGTTATGTCCCATTCCTGAGATCTTGAAACACTATGCTTAAATTTATGTTTGAAAGACTTCCCTGAGGCAGATTCGCTTCAGTGATCTAGTTACCTCTTTCCCTTATTCTGTAGCCTCTGAGAATGGCTTGCATTTCTAATGACTCATTCATTCATTCATTCCTTTTGTTTTCACACATGGGCAGAATATGCTGACAGAACCCAGAGGTGCTTCACCACTGAGCTACATCCCAAGCCCTTTTCCATTTTATTTTGAAACAGGCTCTCAAGAAGTTTCTCATGAGAGAAACTTGCACCATCTCATCCTTGAATCCTAGATAATTGTGATTTCCCATATAAACAGCTTTTACAAAATAGTAGACTCTCAGTACAGGAGTAGTTCTCTGTATGCTGCAGGAAATAAGGCTGAGAGTTTATAACTAAAGCAACTAGATTTTTTTTTTAACATTTTTCAAGTCACTTCCACTTTTGGGCTGGCCACATAGCTCAGCGGATTAAAGTGCCTGCAAACAGGTGCAGGGACCTAGGGTTCAATACCCTGGGGCCTACAGTGTCTGCCCCATGCTCAGGGCAGGCTAAGATAGCAAATAAGACTGGGTGGTGGTGGCACATGCCTATAATCCCAGAGGCTATAAACAGGCAGATCACTACAAGTCTGATCTGGCAGTAAGACACTGAACACCATGTATGACCTTACCTAAAATACAAAAACAAAAAAGTTGCTTCTACTTTTGACTTACTTTTTTACAATAATAATAATAATAATAATAATAATAATAATAATAATATTAATTAGTAATAGTAGTAGTAGTAGTAGTAGTAGTAGTAGTAGTAGTAACAAGGCATGATGGCACACGCCTATAATCTCAGCACACAGGAGGCTGAGGCAGGAGGTCTCGAACTGAGAGTTCGAGACCAGTCTGAGCTACAAAGTGAGCTCAAAGCCAGCCTGAACTGCACAGTAAGACCCTGTCTCAAAAGGATCAAGAGGTGTCAAGGAAATAGCTCTGTGGCATAAGTGCTTGCCTGGCAAACACACGGTCCTGACTTCAACCACAGTATCCCTTCCTCCCCATAAAAAAGATAAAACACTAGAAATGATACACAGAATTCCAAAAGACAGAAATTCAGCATTGGTTTATATTGCACATTGCTGTCTTTATAGCAGTTGCTCAGGTTACCAAATGTATGCACATAAAATTGTTGACAGGTATTTTCACACTTTCTGAAGGTGACTCTGGTTTCTCTTCTGCCTACTGTGTCTTAGCACCTGCTCAAGTGACTGACTTGCACGTGACCAACCAAGGCATGACCAACAGTCTGTTTGCAACCTGGACAGAAGCACTGGGAGACATAGAATTCTATCAAGTCTTACTGATCCATGAAAATGTGGTCATCAAAAATGAAAGTGTCTCCAGCAAGACCAACAAATACAGCTTCCACTCCCTGAAATCAGGCAGCCTCTACTCTGTGCTCGTAACAACAGTGAGTGGAGGAGTCTCTTCTCGACAAGTGGTAGTGGAAGGAAGAACAGGTAAGATGTGGAGAAAATTTTCTAAGTATAATAACATATTACTTTACATACTACATAAAATTTATGTTCTAGTTCCTTAAAAAAAAGTGACATAAACCAAACAGAAACTTGGATAATCATCGTTGAATGTTTAATCAAGTCAATGACCTTGCTAGTAAATTTTATGCTATTATTGTATGTGGGATTTCAGACTTCTCTATCTATATCTCAATGCTTAGATTCTGAACATCAGTTGTAGGCTTCCTAGATGGATGGATGGATGGATGGATGGACAGACAGACAGGACAGACAGACGGATAGAATGGTTTGGGTACCATCTTTGGTACTGCACAGTTGGGAGTATGAGGCTAAAAACCTTATTTTGGAAATCAGAAAAGATGAGAAGAGTTGAAAAGGGCTTTGCACCCAGTTGCCCCTGAGCTGCAGTTGTAGACTGATGTATCTACATGCACAACCTTGTAGCTTGGGTGCTCCTGAGTGACTAATTCCATTGATCGATTCTTCCCCTGGGCACTCAGAGCTCTCTCATTTCTCTAAGAAGTGGAGATGAAGGATGGCACAGATTACTAGGCTAGAAGCAGCCACATCACTTCGAGACAGATTCACCGGCCAGACGGCAGTTAAGGGCCGCAGTGACGCACACCACACTGCAGTGGGGGTTGGGAAACACAGTGTAGCTGTGTGTCATGAGGAGAGGAGCATGCTCTTTGAGCAATGTGTCATGCTCTACCACACAGACTGATTCCCATGTTGAGTTACCACAGGGGACCTGCGGATGTAGCTAAGAAGTAGTGTGCTTGTACCACGAGTGTGCTCTGGGCTTCCTCTGCAGACCTGCCAGAAAACGCTAACAAAATGCCACAATATCTGTCCAATATATTGTGATATACTAACATAATACAGTGAAATGAGAGTGTATTTGGAATACATTGGATTTGTAAATATTTTTACCTATATTTTAAGTATATCAGAAGTATAAATATTTAATTCACATTATGTGAAGGGTTGACGATATTGCTTAGATATGGCAGAAAGATTAAAGGAAAGGAAGATGAAATCTTTGAAGAATGATCATGAAGTTATCAGGAAACCACACAATACGGGTAAATATGAGCATACATTAGTATATTCTATCATTATGGAAAAATGAAGCACTACTACAGCTGCAGGATAATTGGGGATTTAAAAAAATGTCAGATTCATAGCTAAAGCTTTGACGACAATCATCGCCACTTTGTCAAACACTAAAACATTGGTCAATGTCAAAAGAGTTTTGAAAGGTTTTCTTATATTTTTTATGTTTACAAAGAGTTAAAATACATGAATCTTTCTAGCCTAGATAAGATAACAAATATTTAAAACTAAAGATATATGTTTAACAAATCTAATTCCATTCTGAAAAATGCTTGTTCTGAAGAAGAAAAAAACAAATTTTGTGTATACTTTTCTTAAAAAAGTAAGTTATATTTTTTACAGAACTTTGATAATTGTAACTTTTCTAATAACGCATTAGTAGTTGCAAATATTTCCAGTGGCTTTACAAAACAAAGGAAACTATTTTAAGACTATGGACAGAAATAACTCCAGACATACTCCACCCCACCTTATATTTGACAAACACACACACTGGAAGGTAGCTGGAAAAACTGGCTCTGTACATGTTGAAGATTAAAACTGGATGCGTATCTTTCACCATGCACTAAACTAAAGATCTAACCATTAAAACAGAAACATTAGAGGCCCGGCGGGATGGCTCAGTGGTCTAAAGTGCCTGCTTGGGAAAGCTTGGGCAGCTTCAGGGACCGCAGTTCAATCCCTGGCACCACATGCTGCGCCAGCCCTGCCCTCGGGACAGGCTGAGCCGGCCATAAAAATGAGTGAATAAACAAATAAAGGTTCTGAAACTAGAAAAAATAAATAAATAAAATAAAAATTCTTTAAAAAACAAACAAACATTAAGTCTGCTGGAAGAAACAATAGGTAAAACTTCTGAAGGCAATGGCTTTGTTAGCACTTTTCAAATTAGAGTTAGGTTTGTCGAACATAGAGCTCTAGTGTTAAGCTCTTGGTGTAGGCGATGACGTTATTAATGAAACCCCAGTCACACCGAAACTATCACAGAGAATAAACAACTGGGACATGATCTTATTAAAAACCTTTTGCATAGCAAGAAAAGCCACCAAGAGAGTGAAGAGACAGCCCACAATGTGGGAAATAATGTTTTCCAGCTGTTCCTCAGATAAAGGATGACTATCAAGAATATATAAAGAACTCAAAAAAATCAGACCTCCCAAATTTAAAGACCCAATCCAAAATATGGGCATTGGAGATTAATACACATTTTTCATACGAAGAAATACAAGTAGCAAATAAATATAAGAAAAAATGTTCAGCATCACTAGTGACTTAAGAGACACAAATTAAAACAACACTGAGATTCCATCTCACCCCAGAAAGAAGTTATGATCAAGAAATCAACCAAAAACAAATGCTGGAGGAATTGTGAGGGGAAAACAACCCTTCTCTACTATTGGTGGGAGTGTAGACTGGTACAAACACTGTGAAGATTCCTCACAAAAACAAGACTGGAAGTCCTATTTGACCTAGCTATTCCCTTTCCGCGCGTTTTCCCAGAAGAATTAAAAACATTGTACCAGAGTTGTATGTGTACCCATGTTTATAGCAGCACAGTCTGTAATAGCTAGATCCTTGAAACAACCCAAATGACCATCAGCTGAGGGAGAGACAAAAGCATACGTGGTCTTTCATACAATGGAGTGCTGCTCAGCCGTAAAGAAGGATACACTGGGGACTTCTATAGGTAAATGGATGCAACTTGAGACTGTGCTTTTTTTTTTTTTTTTTTTTTTTTTTTTTTTTTTTT
>PVJA010028114.1:0-27903 GCA_004027025.1 Myocastor coypus
TTACTACTCCCTGGACAGCCACAGCACACGGGCCAGTAGCAGACACAGCCGCGGGCCGCCGCCGCGGGCTAAGCAGGACTCGGCGCCCCTCTAGGGCCCGGCCCCCCCGCCGCCCGCGCGCCCCACTGCTGGACGGAACCAGAGAACACCGACTGGAGAAAGCAAGGAGGGCAAAACAGAAATAAAAATATTTTTATTTTCTATAAAAGGAAAAAAAGTATAACAAAATGTTTTATTTTCATTTTAGCAAAAATTGTCTTATAATACTAGCTAACGGCAAAGACGTTTTTATAGGGAAACTATTTATACGTAACATCCTGATTTACAGCTTCAGAAAAAAAAAGAGAGATGGGCCAATTTTTTGACTCTTTAATAGAAACCTATATTGTGGTGCCTTTTGCTGTACGCTATTCTGGGGCTCCTGGAGAGAAGTCTGGGTTGTGCGAAGTTGAGTTGGGGCTGGATCTCGAGTTGGTGGAGATTGAGTGAAAGCAGGGAAAGGAGGCTGGTAGTGAGCAAGAAATTCAAGTCAGAAGTAGCTTTGCTCCCGAACCAGATCTGGAGTCCTGGGCCCCCTGCGAGGGGAGGGCAGGATCCTAAACTTAGACCCGGAATTGGTGTCAGGTGACTTCCAGGGAGAGACAAAAGGCCCAGGACAGCAACCAGAATGGGGAGGGACCCTTCCTGCTCTTCACAGCTACTAAAAGAGAACAGAAAAAGAGGTTTACCCAACAGTCCCGGCCCAGGGAGGGGGCAGCTCTGCCAGGGGCCCAATGTTCATGGCTCCTCCTCCCCTTCGGCCTCCAGGATGCCCTCTGTCCTCTGCAGCACCTTCGTTTACAGGTCGTCTTTTCTATTTTATGCCTGCATGTCCTTTGCATTTCAGATTCTTTAGATTGGATGCATGGTCACGCTGGGACCGAGAAGAGCCACTCCACAGTGTATTCTATTCCCTGTTTAGCAATAAAATTACACCATTTCCTTCTCACCAGGCCCCAACCCACCTATGACTTCCAGTCCCTCTCCAGTCTTGCCCTCCCCAACCCTCAAAACTGGATCCAATGCTAATTTATCAGAAAAAGAAAAAGCCAATTGTTCAAACAAACAAAAAACTTCTCAAAACAGAAACAAATGGGAGCCCTGTCCTGAAATGTCGGAACACCTGACTGTTGACACTTGAACATTTTTATATTATAAATAAAATCAGAAATACCTGCTGTTTGACTGTGTGTACGTAGCCCCCAGGTAAAAGGGAGGACAGATGAAGACCCCGATGAGGGGAGTGGATGTCACAGTAAAGGCTGCAGAGGGTCAGGGCAGTCCCTCAGGAAGTGACCCTCTCTCCAATTTCCATAGCCCCAGGTCCCAGAACAGGCTCCAGCCCTCCTCCCATTTCCCAAAACATTTACAAGGAGTCCCCCTGGCTGCAAGGGAACCTGGCCAAGAGACTGACGCAAATTGCTCTGCTTCAAACTCAGCCTTAGAACTTGGGCCCAGTTCCTGCCCTGGAGCTGTGGGCCTGCACTGAGGCAACAGTTTCCGGACCTAGGTAGGTGAAAAGGGAAGGGTGGTGGGGTTGGCACTGGGGCAACTGCAGCAAAATGACCCTTGGGGTCTTGAGCATGTCACAGGCAACATCTGGACATGCAAGGCACCATAATGGGTACCGATGCTGCCAGGAGACCACAGCAGCTGCAACCCTAAAACCCACAGGATATTGCTCTTTCCCCAACTTTATCCCCTCAGAGGCAGGGCTTGCCTAAACCTGCAGCCGCTGACAAAGGGTGCATGATTCCAGGTATGGAGACAGCAGACGTAGGTCCAGGCTTATGCCCTCATTGACTAATTTATTAAACCAGTACCCACCACCAGGAACCAGCAGGTTCCAGCTGGAACATGAGAAAATTCTCTCCAAAGAGCAGTGCATATCTGTGACTATGTAGGTGGCCAGATCACACACACACACACACACACACACACACACACACACACACACACACACACGAGTGCCCCAGGAAGGGTTTATTCAAGAGACCCACAGAAGGGAGAAACAGAAAAATATAAGCTTGAGGGGACTTAGGCACCCAAAGGGCCCAAGTGTGTTCCAGTGCCAGCTCTTCTCCCTTACTAGTTGTGTGACTTATTAGGCCAGGGTTTCTTCCACGTGAATGAAAATGCAAACACCTACCTCAAAGGGTTGCTTTGGATATTATGCCAGGAGTGCTCCTGGGAGATGTCTAATAAGTGGCTACTTCAATGGAAGTGTTGACACTATCCTGTGCCTTGCATCCTTGAATCACACAGAGTGGCAAACACTGACTGAAAGGGAGGAGATGGAGAAAAACAAAGACAGGCTTTTGCCATTGTATTCATTGTGGAGATGCTGGAGGAAACACCTATTACAAAGAAATGAAGGCAAATAACTGCTGAAAAGTACTGACCTTTCTCAGGCCCCATGCAACGGTCTCATCGAGGTGCTCTGCTCTGAGTTTGCTTATAAATTTTTTGAGGGCCAATAATTCTTCAGTGACCACTAACTTCTTTGGGATCCCAAACTAACTCTATGACCTCTTGGTAAACCCACTGACATTATCATGACCTACTTTAGTATTATTTAATCCTTTGGGGATTCTGAGTTGTTGCCTTCTAAATTTCCAGTCAGAAACCAGCTCCATGACTACGACTCACTAATCTCCATGTGGTCCCCAATTAATTTGGAATGGCCATTGGTGAACTCATTGACCTTTACATAACCTCATTTGGTATCTTCATTATCTACCCTAGATTCTATCATTCCTACACTACTTGGCCAAGAGTCTAGGTCCACAATCTGTTAAAAAGCCTTGGCTCTTCTCCCTCAAAGGATTTAGTCAAGAGATCCACAGAAGATGCACTGTATGTTTTCACTGAAATTCCTGGGACCTAAAACCATGTTGACCACAGTCCCCTCCTCACTCTGGCTCTCAAGTGTCTGCCTTGGGGGGACCTTTAATATGGTCTCTTAGAAAGTACTATGGTCCTGTTACACAACTTCCCTTCCACCAGCAGGTAGCCTGTACACTTAGGACATTTAGGGGTTACTTGTGTCAGTTTTCTTCCCTACCTCCAATGTTCTTTCCCTGTACTACATCACTTTCGATGTCTCTCCTCAGCCTCTCCCAGCATCCTAAATAGTAACCACCTGTCTGTCTCCCCACTAGACTGTGCACCCCATCAGAACAAGGAGCTTGTCATCACATTGTCCACAACACAGCCAGCAACAAGTATTTGCTCCTCATGAATGGCCAGAATGAAGGCATAAAAGACAGTCCTCAAAGGGTCAGCCCCAGCAGGAGTCCTAAACCCGCGGTCACTATAAAGGACCACCAGGTGGCGCAAACCACTTACTGAAGTTCACCAGGGTCTGGCTTTGGACAGTCTAAGAACACAAGTACATTAGGGTCAGAAGTTGTAGAGAGAACGTGATGGTTCCTTAGAATACAGGAAGAAATATTAGAACTTTGACTTAGATTTATTTTCATCTTGTCTTTTCTTAAATTTCTATTTTTTGTGTGTTTTATAATGTACATAGTATTTTAGTACAGTAGTACATGTATATAATTTACAAATAAATAATTATACAATTAAGGAGGTGAACTAAAAGTTTCTTTACTGATGGGCGGCACAACCAGTGCTTGGGGAAGCACATCTCTTTGAAGCTGACAGCGCTCACACTCTGCTGTCATCATTCACCCTCATAAAGTGGAGGGCAGGATACAAACCAAAAATCAAAGAGCATTGGAGGCAGTGTGAAGAAACACAGCAAGCTCTTTTATGTTGCCACATTGCCTTTTCAATTCCATTTAAATAATCACTGACTTCCCTCAAGCAAAACCACGGGACCAGATGGTCTGGTTACAAAACACTTCTGCTGATCCAACTTAAATAATCTGGATTTCAATCACTACATCTCTCCACCTAGTCACATGTCCCTGAATCAAATGTGAATGGGCTTATAAATGTTAGGTACTCAGTTGAGAGGTTGGCTTATCTTATTAACTAAATATGTTACCACAGAGGCCAAACTGCTGGCCAAACTACAGTCGTCTATTTAAACATTAGGAAGAATTGGTTCATCAGCTACATTGAGGGTGTCTTTACCCCAGCCACTTGTTGGTCTGAGGAATGCAGGTTTAATCTATGGTAGGAATGTAGTAAACATCTAGTCTTCCCATATATATCTTTAACTTAGCCTTTTTTATTCTCTAGGAAAATGAAAAATACAGCAACTTGTTATTCCACCTTCTCCCAAGACAAAAAATTAATGAATTCCAAAACCTTCCTAAAGCACACATCTCTGAGCTTGTTGACAGGTGGTTCTCTGCAAAGTGTAATGCCTTTTATTCCTGTATAGTTAGCCTGTACAAGAAGTTACCTCTGGAGCTCAGAGACCTGGCAGCACCGACATAAAGATTTAAGTACAAACAGGGCCCTCTCATTCACTCCCAGGACACCCTTACAACAGAAGGAATGGCACACACGTCTTGTCTGTTTAGTCCAGAACCATAACTAGAACAATAGCTGTAAGTCACAGGTCAGCCAGAGGGGAAAAGAACAGGTGGAGGGAGGTCAGTATTCCTTCCATCTTTCCTCCTAGAGCATTAAGGCCACCAAGGGCCATGTGGCAACCCTTCTGACAGGCAACAGAGCTCTAAAATAAGCTTATCTGGTTTTATCCTCTAACTGACGATAGCATTTTCAAACCATCTTTAGGACAGTTCCATAAACTCTCCTAAAGTTTAGGCAGCAGTGGCCTCAGTGGATGGGAGAAGAGGTGAGTACACATGTGAGTGGAGTCAGCTTGGCAGTAAGTGAGGCAGCCCATGTCCTGGGTTATTGCAATGTGAGGCAGAACTGTGCCTGCTTACAGAGGTGGCTGGTAGGAGGAGAGGGCAGTGCTGGTGGTCCACAGACCTGCTCCTGGTCAACTCAAAGGATGGAATAAAATGGGTGGAGAATTTCCAGGCCTGACCTCACCAACATGGGATGAGGGAAGCTTGGGAAAGTGGAGCCTGCTCAGTCTCTCCAGTGAGAAGGTGCTACAGCACTCATGCCCTGGCCTACAAAGTGAGGCTCCGTATGAGGCAGATAGCGAGGGCTAGGGAGAAAGTCATGGCCAGAGATGGCCAAGGATGTAAGAGGCCCAACACCATGAGTAGCATCTCTATCTCCTTGCCCACAGGGCTCTCCACACCGCTCTTGTTGCCTGTCAACTGCAGGAACTTGATCCAAGCAGCCACTGGCTAGAATTGTGCTCACTGACCCCTCCAGGGGGATTCGCCTACACATTCTCACTGGCTAAGTATCAGACCCAGTGGCTTTGCTGCCAGTCACAGGCCCATGGCCCTGGCTGAGGGCAGGACTCGAATGTGTCTTCCGAAGAGAAGGGTCATCCCCTTCTAGGGTGGCCAACCGAGCCTCAATCCGCTCCAGATCATCTGAGCCCGCTTTGATTTTCACAGCCAGAAGATGGATGTAGGTCTCATAACGGCTTTTCTGGGAAAAAGGCAGAAAAAAAGCCAAAAATAAGGTTAAAAAACATATAACAAAATTGGAAAAAAAAAATTCATATCTTGTATAGTCAAGATTAATCTCCTTAGTGTGCAGAGAACTCTCACAAATCAATAAAAAAGGAAATAAACTTCAGTAAAAACAAGCAAAGGATAAGCACAGAAATTTCACTTCCAAATTTGAAAACTATAAATAATTATCAATGTATTTTTGTCTGGAACAACAAAAGTACAGGCCACAAAAAATAAAAATAGATGGTACTACACCAAAACATAAAAACTTTTATAAGCCGGGTGTGGTGGCGCACGCCTGTAATCCCAGCACTTGGGAGGCTGAGGCAGGAGGATTGGTGCGAGTTCGAGACCAGCCTGGGCTACAAAAGTGAGCTCAAGGCCAGCCTGAACTGCATAACAAGAACCTGTCTCAAAAAGACCAAAAAAAAAAAAAACTTTTATATATTAAAGGATACAATCAAGAGTTAAGATGGGAGAAAATATTTTAAAATCACATATTTAGACTCCTTGCCACTTCACCTTTCACCAGAACTTCCCGTGACAAGGAAGGCAGGCTTCGGAACCTGCCCCAGGGCGACAGAACTTGCATGAGGCAGGTACAGAGCTGCGCTCGTCAGCAGGGAGAAGCCAGATTCACACCATCAGCACAGCTGCAGTCCAGAAGCTGCCCATGTGCCATGAATACAGGGCCACGCCCTGTGGAGTGCTTGCCACAGCCATCAGGATGGCCCCAGGACAGCAGAGAGGACAAGGGAAGGGGCATCTGCTGTCCAGGAATGAGCAGAGGCTTCAAGGAAAGCATGCCCAGAGGACACTGGGGAAGCAGATCCTAGAGGAAAGGACAAAGCAGAACAGAAGACCCTCGGATGCACAGGGCTCACGCAACACAGAGACAAGTAAAGGACACGGGTATCTCGATACAATGTACATGTAAAATGTGACATAATACACACATACCACATGTACCACACCCCTTACCTGGCACATACGAACAACAATGCATGTTTAAGAAACACACACACACATCTATAGTCTCCTCACCACAAGACACATGCACTCCCCCACACCACAAGTAACAAACACTGAACAACACACCCACGCAAATACACAACAGGACATACAATACTCACCACACACATACATGACACACCACATAGTCACAACACTGAATAGGTTGTAAATGCTAAGCTTCAGGTGGGACCTTGAAATGCCAGGCCAATCAGATCCTCTGGATGTTAGGGACATAAGAAGAACCCTTTTAGGGGCCCAGCGGGATGGCTCAGTGGTCTAAAGCCCCTGCTTGGGAAAGCTTAGGCGGCTTCAGGGACCGCGGTTTCAGATCCCTGGCACCACATGCTGCGCCAGCCCTGCCCTTGGGGCAGGCTGAGCCGGCTATAAGAATGAGTGAATAAACAAACAAAGGTTCTGAAACAAGAAAATAAATAAATAAATAAATTTTTAAATAAATAAAAATAAAATCACATATTTAGCAAAGTGTTGATACTTGAGATACATAAAGAACTTCTACAACTTAATACCAAAAAATAACAACCAAACAACTCAATTTAAAAATGAGCCATATGGAGCTGGGGAGATAGCTCCATGGCACAAGCGCCTGCCTGGCAAGTGCAAGGTTGTGAGTTCAAACCCCAGTCCTAATAATAATAATAATAATAACAATAATAATAATAATAAATATGAGCCATGGGCCGGCGAGATAGCTCAGCAGACTAAAGCATCTGCTTAGTCATGCTTAGGCAAGCTCAGGGACCTCAGTTCAATTCCTGATCCCTGGCACCACATGCCATGCCAGCCCTGCTCCCAGGGTGGGATGAGCCAGCCAGAAAGTCCAGGCATGGAGGCACACACCTGTAATCCCAGCTATGGAGAGGCTGAAAACAAGAGGATCACTATGACTCTGAGCTACATAGTGAGACCCAGTAACAACCAAATACATTAAATAAATAAATAGCCAAGCACAACGGTGCTCACTTGCAATTTCTACCTCTAGAGGCTGAAGCAGGAGAACTGCCATGAATTTGAGGTCAGCCTAGATTACATAGTGAGCTCAAGGCCAACCTGAACTACATAGCAAGATCCTATCTTAAAAACAGAACAAAACAAAAGATTATGAAAAATGAGCAGATGGCAAAGAAGATATGCCAAAAAGAAGATATATAAATGGACAACAAATTCTTTTTTTCTTTTTTTTTTTTTTTTTTGCAGTACTGGAGATTGAACTCAGGATCTTGTGCTTGCCAGGCGAAACAACAAATTCTTATAAGTTTATTCATTACTAATCACTAAGCAGATGCAAATCAAGACTCCAGAGATATCATCTCAAATCCATTGCACTGTCAGCTACCAAAAAACAACACAGAATAGTGTTGGTGAGAGGGTGAAGAATTTGCAACCCCTGCCACGAAAGCTGCACATGAGGGATATGTGTCCACTCATATTTCTCGTAGCATGACTCACAGTAGCTAAATGATGGAAGCAACCCAGTGTGCATCACCTGATGCATGGATAAACAAAATGATTGCATGCATGCGATGGAATATGATTCTTCTGAAGCATGATAAGACATGGATGAGCCTTAGCATTAGGCTAATCACAAAATACAGTTCTGTATGATTTCACATGTGTAAGGAATAGAGAGCAGTCATCATCATGGAAAAACACCAGATACCATGGGACACAGCTATAATCCCTACTGAAGTTTGAAGACAGTCTAAAAACTTAGCAAGACCCAGTCTCAAAAAGAAAAAAGAAAACACTGGGAATGTAGCTAGCTGGGAAAACAAACACAAAATCCTGGGTTCAATCCCAGTACCATCAAAAATGAAAGAAAAAAAAGTCATGGAGCCAGGCATGGAGGCACATGCCTGTGATCCCAGCACTTGGGAGGCTGAGGCAGGAGGATCAGTGCGAGTTTGAGACCAGCCTGGGCTACAAAAGTGAGCTCAAGGCCAGCCTGAACTGCATAGTCAGACCCTGTCTCAGAAAGACAAAAAAATTTTAAAAAGATTAATAAAAAATAAAAAAGTCATGGAGGTGGGTAGTCATCAAGGGCTAAGGAGAGGGGAATGGAAGTTATTTATTTTGGGTGCAAGATTTCTGTTTGAGAAGATAAAAAGTTCTAGACACTGACTACACAGCAATGTGAATAGACTGTTGAATTAATGCACTTAAAAATGGTTAAGATATTAAATGTTGTTAATGTTTTACCACAATTCAGAAAAAAGTAAACAAATTAAAATGGTAATAATAAGGGGGCTGGGGAGATAGCTCCGAGGCACAAGTGCCTGCTGGGCAAGTGCAAGGTCGTGAGTTCGAACCCTGGTCCCACAAAAAAAAAAAAAAAAAAATGGTAATAATAAGACACTGATCATTAAACCTGTCAGATTAGCAAAGATTAAAATATCTGACAAGCCCAGTGTTGGTGAAGGTATGGGGACATAACTGTTAACAAATGAATAAAGGGGGTCATTTACCAATATTAATATTGCAAGGGAGATTTACAGTGTCTGAGGGTCTTGCCTCAACTTTAGAGCCTCACCATAGTTCAGAGAATCTAGCATCCTGGAAGATCAGTGACTAAGGGTCAGAGACTCCTCCGCATCAGCTCTTCTACAGGAACAAGACCTTTCTTGCCCATCTCTCCTTCCCCCGCATTAATCCAGGTCAGACTGAGAAGACCAGTGCACTGGAGCTACAGTCACCCAGATTAGGATCCCAACTTCTGCATTTAGCTGGGTTACCTCAAATAAGTATTCTGACCTTTCTGAGCCTCAGTTTCCCCACCAGTAAAGTGGAGATAAGAATACAGTCCTCAGCCAGGTGTGGTGGTGCATGCCTATAATTCCAGCACTAGGGAGGCTGGGGCAATAGGATTGCTGTGAGCTCAAGGCCAGCCTGGGCTACAAAGTGAGTGAGTTCAAGGCCAGCCTGAACTGCATCATGAGACCCTGTCTCAAAGAAGAAAAAAAAATATAGTCCTCACAACATCGATACAAGGCACAAGGATGAAATCAGTCAATAAAAGGGAAATGAGACTTGCACCTAGTATTTAGCACAAGATTGCTTATGGCAGCTTTTGCCATCACTTTGCACACTTCAGAGAGTGAATGTGAGCAGACTTCAAAACACTATCAAGCTCTGTTTTTCAAAAGGTCAGGCCTGCCCTGGGAACTCTCCTCTGTACCCTACAGTAGAAATTCAACGTGGAGATCTAGAGACTGAGAATGGAGATGTCCTCCTGCTTCTGTTCCGAGGACTTCCTGGCTCAGCCTCAGCCTTTCCATTTGTCTGTCTGACCACCCCCAGGTGCAGGGCAGTCCAAAATAGACCAGCGCTTCCTGCCTTCTCCCCCTGGCACCCTGTCCTTCCTCACAGAGGCCATGCTCTGCCCAACCCCACCTGCAGAGCATGGAGGCAGAGCCAGGGCAGTGGGTAGACAGCGACAGTATAAAAAGAAGGGAGATTAAGCTGCTCTGTTGTTGAGCAAACATGCAAGAGAAAAATGAGACCAAGTGAGGATGGTGTTGCATGGCTAGGGCTTGAGAGTTTTGAGGACTAGTTGCAAAATCTTTAAGAAGCTGGGCCTGTCTGGGATGGGAGGTGAAGGTGGAGAAGGCTCCTGACATGGTGTTATTGTTTCTACTGGAGGCCCTACTGTTCCTGGAGAGACCCAGGTGGGGGTGCACTTGTTTAATTACCATTGTCAGCTATCAATTTTACAGCAACGTAAAATTGGCCCACAGAAAGCCACAGCTCATCATTAGATGACTCCTGCCTCTGGGGCACCCCCACAAGGGAACTCCACATGAGGAGCCCCCAGCTGTGGAAGGTTGGTGATGGTAGGAAGTGGGAGGCTGCTCCTCTGGCCCAAGCTGAACCCTCTCAGTGCACCCCCTGGAGGCCCACCTCAAATGTGAGATAGTGCTCCTTCAGCTGGTACTCCTCCGCCTCCTTGGACTTGAGGCCTCGCTCCACAGGGTGACACCTGTGCTCAGCCAGCTCTGCGGTCACTTGCCTCAACTTATTCTCATGAGACTGCAGCTGCTCCTCCTGCAAAGACAGGACTGTAAGGCCTAACTCTTGAGGTCACGGGGCTGGGTCTAAACCTCCACAGCTAGGAGTTGCTTCACAAAAGGGAAATTGAGGCTCTCCTGTGTTTCCAAATCCATGGAGGTAAATCCAGGCTCTGGGCCTTTGGACCTGCTCCTCATGCCTCCTTCCTTCCTCCCACTTTGCTCCTTCCTCCCTCTCCTCAGTGCCCTAGCACTCTCACACTGTTATGTGCCCATACACATGCCACTCCACAGGTGGGAGCTCACACACACACACACACACACACTGCTTCAAGCATCAGCCTGACCCCAACTCCTGGTTCCATAATTCTCTCACATTCAGACTCAAATGCACATGATGGTCACAGATCCAGCATCACACCCAAAGATAAGCTATGACAGACAAGCACCTACCCATCCCACCCACTACAGTGCATACAGCCAGGCCCCACGGTGCAGTATGCACATGAGCATGTGTGTGAACACACATGTGTGTACTCATGTGCACATATGTATCCAGTGAGTGCATGCATGTAAAACAGGTATGGTCTCTGTGCATGTGCACAAAGATGCAGATATGGAAGCCTCCAGAGCCCCATGGAGAGACAAGAGCCCAAAGGGAAAGGAACCGGGGCCTGACAAACAGGAAGTTTGGTGCTTCTTCAGCCCTCTGCCTCTCAAATTCTGCCCCACCACTGACCATTTCCTCTCAAAAAAAAAAAAAAAAAAAAACCCAGAAACCCAGAAGTATTGATGAGGTGAGTTTTTAAGGGACACAAATAAAACACGTAAGGATAAATGAGAACATCAAAACAGTATGTTAGGACATAATTTTTAAAAAAAATAACAAATGCTGGCAAGGATGTAGAAAAAAGGGAACCCTTGTATACTGCTAGTGGGAATGTCAATTAGTACAGTATTAATCTCCACAACAGAAGACAGCATAGAGAGTCCTCAAAAACCAAGAACTAGGACTACTAGCCCTCCCACTCCTGGGTGTGGATCTTAAGCCAATGAAGTCAGCATGTAAAAGAGATACCTGCACCCCATATTTACTGCAGCACCATTCGCAAAAAAGCAAATGGAAGGAAATCAGCCTAGGTGCCCATCAACAGGTGATGGATAAAGAAAATACAGAGTTAAATATACATGGTGAAGGATAACTTAGCCATAAAGAATAATTAATCCTGTCATATTAAGCAAAACAAGCTAGACACAAAAAAATAAGCATTTCATGTCATTGCTCATTTGTCGAAACTGAGAAAAGGTTGCCTAGGGAATGAGAAGGCCGGGAGAACAGTGTTGGAATGAGGGTTGGGGAGTGGATGGACATGATCAGCCCCTGATGCACGCAGGCATGGAAATATCACAACAAGCCCCATTCATTTTTACAGTTCATGTGTTAATCTTTTGAAAAGTAAAATAAAGAGAGCACTGGGCCAAGGGCTCTCGTGTCTCACCTGTGCCTCACACGCCAAGACACACATAATCTCTCACACTTGTGCCCAGTGGCAAACAACACCCACAGTCACACCACAGGGATATGTCCTCAAGAATACCTGACCTCTATGTGACACATGGTCTTAGTCTCCCCACCTGTAAGTGGGGATGGGGCACATGGAATAGGGGAGAATATCTGCCCTTTCTTGGCATCCCTCAGTCCAGGGTCAGGGGCCCTAGAGAAAGAACTGGGGTGGTGCTGTCAAGTGAATGTCCTGGGCTGTGGGAAGCAGCCTGGCTGGCAGCACCATAAACCCAGGAACCTGTACCTGGCACAGACGAGTGGCACAGGAGGGGAGCAGGGGCCGACAGAACTTCTTCATCGAGCTAACAGCAGCTGGGAAAGCAGGGGCTGAAAAGATGGCAGCCACCAGGTTGATCCTTAGGATCCAGGACAGCATTTCTTCCTTGCTCCTAGGGACACAAAGGGAGAGGAGGGTGTGGGTTTCTCACTACAGGACTTGCTAGCCACACACGCCCAGCGCCCAGTACCCAGCATTAGGCCTGGCACTGACAGGGCACTCTGGCTCAGATGACAAAATGAGGACTGGATGGTGGAACAGGTGGTTGGATGGACCTAGACAGAGCTGACAGCCCTGGAGCCTGTGAGCTCAGAGAATAACTGGGAGCGGTGGGCAGAGGGAGGTCCCCCATAGCTCTCCTGTCCTAGCCCTGCCTCCTGCCTAGCCCTCACACTCAGATCCCCAGCCTCGTCTACCCACCTGCCTCTGTGTAAGCTCATCTGACACATGAAAACCCAGTTTCAAGTCACAGAAGTGTGAAGTATAGCAGAGTGAGGCAGGCGTTACAGGTCAACTCTAGGCAGAATCTTCCTACTAATCTAAGACTTAAGGTCAAGAATGATATGTAAAGAGTCCACTGCCCCATCCCTCAGGGGTGCTGGCATGTTTGGGCAGCCCTGACAGAGCTGGCAACTGCCCATTTGTAAGCCCTATCCTGACGTTTTGGATTCAGCAGGTCAAGGGTGGGGCCAACAAGGTTGCTCTGCTAACCAGTGTCCACTGCCTGCTGAGGGCACCCACTTTGCAGGGCCCAAAGCAGCTGCTGGCCCATGTCAAGTGGACACACTGGCTCTGTGGCTACTGTGCACAGAAACCTGAGGTGTGGACCCTGACAGCTGGCAGAGGGCTGCACGTAGAGGCCATGCTGCAGGGACTAAGCCTAGAAGGAACAAAGAGTGCAGAATCCTACTCACGGGGCCTGAAAGAGGAAGACCCTCCAATCAGCAGTCTTCAGTTTGAGCACGTTGGACTTCTTGCTGTAGTCAGAGGCCCGGGTGGCCAAAGAATGATGCACGCGAATGGCATTCTTGAGGTCACCCTCTGACAGAGCCTTGTCAGGCCTGTACTCATCCTGAAGAGCAGGGCCTGTATCACTGCCAGGCCCACACTTACTGACCCATATGTTCTGCTCTCTCACTCCCTCCCCTAAGTCCTTCCATCTCCCTCCTCTACAATGAGAAGCACTCTAGGTACCCCTCTCCTGTACCTGTCAGTCCTGCTGGCCTGGCACTAAGTATCCACAGACTCACTGGACATTTCAAAGACCCCTCCCAAAACCCTCAAAGGCCTGACCTGAGTAGTAAGCCTGAGTCGGGGCCCTGATGAAGAAAGGACCCAGACCTCTCCTCCAAGCTCCAGGCCCTGCCCAAAGGACCCTGGGGCAGTCTCACCTTCTGCAGGTACAGGATGGTCCCTTTGAGCACCGCGTAGAATTTCTTCCAGCCACGCCTCCCACGGGGTGCTGGGGAGGAGGGCACAGGTAGTGCAGCCACAAACACCCACTCCAGTGTCTCCTACCCTGCCTCCCTGCATGTCCACCTGTATGTGCCAAGGGGTGGGTACCTGAGCCAACATCCCTCCCCACACCCCTCTTCCCATCCTGACACCCACTCCTCTTGCCATCCATGTCGGCATGAGTCTTCCGCGTCAACACGCCATGCTTGTAGGTGGTGGCGCTGAGAGCCTGAGGGACATCCAGGAAAGGGTTGCCACCATCCAGAATCCGTGTCACCTTCTTTATGCCTGTCCCAAACTTGTCATCCACCAGCTCAGACAGGGATTTCCTCAACTCATCCTCATCACTAGAAAAGTAACAGGTGTGAGCGATACTTCCAGGGAGGCCTCATTCCACATCACCATGTCCTGTCCATTAACCACCCTCTATGAGCCGATAAGCATGGTCACTGGCATTAACCCCTGGGCAGACTGAAGCCACAACACAAACCACAACATGCTGGCAGAGGGCAGGTTGCTAGGTGAAGCCCATGAAGTTTGGGTTCACCATGGGAGCCCTGGTAGAAAAGTCTAGCCCTTCCAAAGGAGTGGAGGTCCATAAGCCTCTACATAGATCCAAAGCCACAGGTTGGCTTGGGCAGCAGAGTAGGGAGGGGTTCTCTCTGGAATACCTTACAGTTTCTCTGACCAGCATGCTCACCACCCCTCTATCCAGATGCATGAGCACCTCCACACCTCACTGACCACACAGGGAAAGTTAAATGACAGTGATTCTTCCCACTACCAAGACCAGTCAGTTATCTATTAAACATAGTCATATTCTGAGGGCAGTGGGGGACCTGTGCTTCCTGCCTGCCTACCTCCCAAAGGGGAAAGAGCTTTCTCCATTGGAAATTTGGTGTTATCCTAAGTGCAGAAAAACAACTATAGACACCATGGAACTAAATCTGCAGTTCAATCTATTTTATAGCAACGTAAACAATGTTTATCAAGAATGGACCTGGATTTACCAGTGATGCTTGTAATCTCATTAGTCGATCATGATTTTGTCCTCCCTCATGACCACCTAAGCAAATTCCCTTAGTTTCACCTTAGGTCTGCCTTATCACATGGTTTTGCCCTATAAGACCCCTAAAAAAGGACAACTTCCTGGGCAACCCACTAGGGTCCCCCTTTCATTCCTCTCTTGGGCAGAAGCTTTCTTTCTCAATAAATATTCTGTTCTAAAAGAAAATAAAAAAGAATGGACCTGGCCACATCCCCAGAGCACACTGAGACGGCAATTGAGACTAGGTCTGGTGGTGCACGCCTGTAATCCCAGCACTTGGGAGGATCACTATGGGTCTGATCTGTGTAATGAGATCCTATACTAATTAAATACATTTGAAAAAAAAAAAAAAAAAAAGAATAGACCTGAAGCTGAGGATACAGGTCAGCAGCATAAGGGCTTTTCTGGCAAGAGCAAGGTTCTGAGTTCAATTCCCAGTACCACAAAGAAAAAAGGACCTGAAAAGGAACTCCATATATATGGGCCAGCTGTACAGGGGTTGTCAGGGACCTGGATTGGGAGCAATCAGCACCATGGAGAGTGGTCAGCAGGACCAATCGGCACCCCCAGCTACTCCCACTCCCCATACCTGTGCCTAGCGTCACTACTCACATAGCCCATTCCAGTTTTTCATTCTTGATGGAATTGTAAAGGGTCTAGAAGAAAAGAGTTCAAGAGTCAAAGCAATCTCCATGTACTCTGGCAATGTAGGTGCAGTAAGGGAGCACCCTTTCAGCTAATAGGCAAAGTACGCATTTGACTCATATTTTTTGGATAGATAAGTAAGTGGATGGATGGATGGATGGATGGATGGATGGATGGATGGACAGATGGATGGTATTTGATCACGTATGTCTGTCCCTCCAGGATACAATAAGCTTCACAAGGTCAGGAGTTGCCTATCATGTTCACCAATGAATATCCAGTGCATAAGTTAGAACTCAACATGTGGCAAATGTTCAATAGGATGGGTGGATGGATGGGATGGGATGGGATGGGATGGGATGGGATGGGATGGGATGGGAAGACGGATGAGTATATAGATGTGTGAGGAAATGGATAGGTAAGGGAGGGTATAAAGTAAGCAATTGGTGTGTCCCACAGGGTTTGAGAATGAAAGTATGAGAGTGGGAATGTACGAAGGGGTGACTGAGTAGCTGGGTGGATGGATACATGAGAGGGAAAATGGATAAGTAGATGGGAAAAGTGGGTAGGTAGATGTGCAATCTCATAAATATATTCTTAAGTGCTTTTTCATGCCAAAGAAGATAGTTATGGAGACAATGTTCTTTTTAAGTTTTTTTTTCTTGTTTCAGAACTTTTGTTTATTTTATTTCTTTTTATGGCTGGCTCAGCCTGCCCTGAGGGCAGGGCTGGTGCAGCATGTGGTGCCAGAGATCAAACCACAGTCCCTGAAGCTGCCTAAGCTTTCCTAAGCAGGCGCTTTAGACCACTGAGCCATCTTGCTGGCCCCAAAGTTTTATTTTTTAATTGACAAAATAATTGTGCATATTACACAGACTCACTACTCAACTATCCTCACGGCACTGCAAAGTCATTAAAATCTACTATCTAAAAATGAACTGGGAGCTGGGCGTGGTGGCTCACACCTGTAATCCCAGCACTTGGGAGGCTGAGGCAGGAGGATTGGTGTGAGTTCGAGACCAGCCTAGGATACAAAAGTGAGCTCAAGATCAGCCTCAACTGCATAGCAAGACCCTGTCTCAAAAAGACAAATAAATAAATAAATAAATAATAAAAATGAACTGGGGGCAAGGAAGCACAGTATAACTCAGCAGCATAAGCACCTGCCTGCCAAGTGCAAGGTCCTAAGTTTGATCCTGGGTATAAATAAATAAATAAATACTCATCTGCCTCAAAGAAAATTATATATATATATATATATATATATATATATATATATATATATATATTCCTCTAAGGTGGAGAACTTCTTAACCTAGAAAGCCCAAAAATCTACTCCAGGCTTAAGCCAAAAAAGAAAAAAAAAAAGATTTCCTTAATTCCCGGTGATGTAGAAATGAGGACGCTTTTCCCCACTGTGTGGCTGGTTGTGATGAAGGTACTGTAGTGGTAAAGGAAGTATTGATGAGTGGCAGCTGTGACTATTAGCAATAGTGAGGATTACTGTGACAGCAATGATAACAACTGCAACATTCAAAACAAATCTTTCAAAGCCTAACTAACTCAGAGAACACAGAACAATTTAGCTAGATGGTCTCTAACTTTGTCCCAAAGTCCTGGTGGCCCTACCCCAGTATTAAGGGTCTGGAATATCAGGATTTGGAGGAGCAGAGACTTCTCGCCACCCACCCAGTGCACACCTATGAATGTAAGGACCCTTAGTAGGTCATACCTTCAGGAGATCTTTGGCAAAGTCTTGGCCATCATTCAGATGGTCCAGGTTGGCAATGAACTGCTGGCAGGACATCTTCTTGCCAATGTTCTGTTGTGGAGAAATGGTTCCGCCTGAGAGTAGGGAAGGAAGCTGGTGTGGTCCCCACAGCCAGCCCTGCCCAGCTAGAAGGGATAAAGCTGTGTCAAAGGCAGTAATGAAAATAAAGCTGCCTGGATTTTCCTTTGTCTCCAAAATTTACAAAACTCTCTTCATACTCAAGGTTCTCTTCAAGCACCATGAAAGACTGCGGTTCTCTTCAAAGTCAGATGAAGGAGTCAGGTATGGATGAAGGATGACAACTGACATTTGCCAGGTGCCCATTATGTTCCAGATTGTACTTGACATGCATTATCATATTTCCTTCTCACCACAGAGTCAGGAAGCGGAGGAGCAGGAAGGTGAAATGATGTGCCCATAATCACACAAGGCAGCAAAGTGCGTCTGACATCAAAGCCTGCGCTCTTATCACTCCTCCATGGTTAACTCTCCTAAGGTCACTCAGCACCAGGACTTGAACCTAGGCATTTTGGCTTCTGAACAGAAGTTCTATGTATTCTGTCACAACCACATCACCCTCCTGCTTCACAGCAAGACTTCCAAAAGATAGGTGAAGTAAGGGAGACTCTGGTCTTACAAAAGTCAAAAGTCAATTTCTACCAACACAAATAGGTGCTCCATGCTGAACCAGGCTGGTACAAAGAGAATTGAGCAGACGGCTTCACTCCTGGAAGCACAAAGACCTGGAATAGATCCCCAAGTTGTGCCTCACTTTAGCTACTACTCAGAAGGGCCTGAACCCTTCAAACTCACACTTGCTGCTCACACTTTCTGACTCTCCTTAGAGGATACACACTAGAGGATGCACTGGGCAGTGCGCCAGCTCTGTGAGGTTTTTGTAGATTGGGGTTCAATAAAAGCAATGTTTCTCCAGATTTACCTACAGAGTCCTAGGACCCCATAAAATGAGAACAGGTATTCTTGCAAAACAGATACATTATAGTCAAATAAGTTCTATTTTCATATTTTAGAGCTTTTAACATGCTATTAATGTCATGTGAAGTATTCCTACACCAGAGAAATAATTTGAAAAATAATAATGCAAGGCTTTATATGTTTCAGTGGCACAGAGTCTGCCTGGCAAGCACAAGGTCCTGAGTTCAATTCCTAGCAGCAAAATAAAAAGGCTTTATATGCTAAAAAGCAAGAATTTGCTATGCTTTCTCCAAAGGGATAAGGGGAAAAATCCTCTCAGTGCCTTGATAGGCATTTGTTTGACATAAATACAGTACACACGTTTTTTACATGTGCATGTACATAATTCTGTCTATCCATAACATAGAGTCACAGATGTACATTTGTAATAGAAGAATACTAGGACAACACTTATAGTAATATCTTTGAGTTAAACACACTCTCACCATTCCTCAGCCATTAGTCAGGATTGTAAAATTAAGAAAACAACTGATAGGGGGCCAGGGAGATAACTCAGTAGAATAAGCACTTGCCTGGCAAGCACAGGGTCCTGAGTTCAATTTCTGGTTCCAGAGGGTGGTGGGGAGAAAGAAAACAACTGACAAGATATCCGCTCCTAACAGTGACAAATTATCTTGTAGCAGAGGAACCCTCCCAATAGGAAAAAGTGTGAGTTGATATATTAATAAAACATCTCAGAAATCTAAGACAGGCCGGGCGTGGTGGCGCACGCCTGTAATCCCAGCACTTGGGAGGCTGAGGCAGGACGATCAGTGCAAGTTCGAGACCAGCCTGAGCTACAAAAGTGAACTCAGGGCCAGCCTGAATTGCATAGCAAGACCCTGTCTCAAAAAGGCAAAAAAAAAAAAATCTAAGAAAAGTGAGGACTCCAAGGATAAAGATCCTGCCAAGAAGGGAACACAGAGAGTGTTCGCAACACAGAACAGCTTTTCTCCTGAAGGGTTCACCCAGCCTCAAGAGCAACTGGAAGGATGACCACTGGGTAGGTGGTCTTACAGGACTGGAGAACAAAAGCTAGAGTTCAGGGCCCTAAAAACAAGGAGCCGTGGAAAACACTCCAGTCGTACTTAAAAAAAAAAAAAAAAAAAATGAAGAAAGGAAATACTGTGGAGTTCTTCAGGTAGAGGGAAAATTATTCCAGCTGAAAGCGTGGACAAGCAGAAAGAGTGGATAATTGAATACTGATTGTGTAGAGTGGTGATAAAGTTTCCTGGGGAATAAGATATTTACAGATATAACACTGAAAAGCATAACAACAATAATACATATGTTATATGTACATAACGTTGCATATAAGCAGTAAAAGCAATTAAAATACCAGAAAGTATTAAAAATCCTTCAGTAAGTCATAGACACATATTGCAAACCACAGAGAGAATTCTGAAATAATTCAGGGCTAACTAGCTACCAGACAGGAAACAGAATTCTAAAAATATTTATCTGAAAGTAGACAAGACGAGGGGGCCCAGCAGGATGGCTCAGTGGTCTAAAGTGTCTGCTTAGGAAAGCTTGGGTGGCTTCAGGGACCTCAGTTCGATCCCCAGCACCACATGCTGCACCAGCCCTGCCCTCAGGGCAAGCTGAGCCGGCCATAAAAATAAATAAATAAACAAACAAACAAAAGTTTTGAAACAAGAAAAAAATTTAAAATAAAATAAATTCTTAAAAAAAAAAGTAGACAAGATGAGTTCAATCCCCAGTTCTACTAAAAAAAAAAAAAAAAGTAGCAAAAGTAGATAAGAATGGAGGGATAAAAGGAACATAGAACAGATAAGCCCAAAAGAAAAGAGTGTTCTACCATTTTTAAATTCAAATATATTATAATTCATAAAGTAGTCAAACTTAAAAATAATATCAGTGCTTGGGGCCCAGCAGGATGGCTCAGTGGTCTAAAGCGCCTGCTTAGGAAAGCTTAGACAGCTGCAGGGACAGAGGTTCGATTCCCAGCACCACATGCTGTGCCAGCCCTGCCCTCAGGGCAGGCTGAGCCGGCCATAAAAATAAATTAAATAATAATAATAATAATAATAATAATAATAATAATAATAATATCAGTGCTTTAAAAAAAAGTATATGTAGCCAGGTGTGGTGACACATACCTGTAATCCCAGCACTTGGGAGGCTGAGGCAGGAGGATCAGTGTTAGTTCAAGGCCAGCCTGGGCTACAAAAGTGAGCTCACAGCCAGCCTGAACTGCTAGAGAAACTCTGTCTCAAAAAGACAAGAAAAAAAAGTATGTGATACAAAAGATACACCTTAAGTATAAAAGAGCAGTTTGGAAACAGAAAGACAGAAAACAACATACTATGCAACCAACAAAAGAACTCTAGTGAGCTACACTATTATCTTTAAAATAGTTTGAAGGTAAGAAGTATTACTAGAAACAAAGAGGGAAATTTTCATGATGATACTGCTATGGTTTATGTCTAGTTATCACCCCAAAGCCTCATACAGTCATGGGGTGGGGATTTCTAGAGTTTATGATTAACTCATGATCCACTGGGATTATAGGTGATCCAAGGCTGGGATTATGGGTCTTAGTACTGCTGGGACTATGGTTGTTTGTTCTTCCCCCAGCCTGGGGCACCAGAGTCTAAATGTAATATGAATGTAATATGAGAGAGACAGAGAGACAGACTTCTCTGTTGCCCTTGTTGGCCTGCTGCCATTGTTGCTGTTCTGCTCATGAACTGCTGCTCTCTGCTATGTGCCAGCCTGCCTTGGAGCCAGCTGAGTATGGACTGAAACCTCCAGTAACCGTGAGCTAAATAAACCTTTCCTTCCTTCGTTTTGGGTGTCATTTGTCCCAGCAACAAGAGAAGAGTAACTGAGACCAATACAAAGGTCAATCCACAGAAAGTATAACCCTCCTACATCTGTAGTATAGACAGCTACCGTAGCTAACAGCATGGCTTCAAAGGACAGGAGGCAAAAGTTGACAAAACCAATAGAAGACACGTTTGTAAGCTTGGCTAGAGATTTTAACACTGCTCACTTAGTGACAGGAAGAGAAGGCAGACCAAAAAGTTAGCAACAATACTAAAAGAAATTATGTCAAAAATTATATAACCAAGGAAAAACGGATACATCCCTAGAAACACACATTATAAAACTGGTTCAAGAACAGAAAATCTGGGCTGGGAAGATAGCTTGGGTGTCTAAGGGACTGCCTAGTAAGCACAAGTATCTGAGTTCAAGCCCTTTTACCACGTGCTATGACCACCCTGCCAGTGCTGAGGAGGCTGAGACAGGAGGATCACTATGAGTCTGAATTATGTAGCAAGATCCTGTGTCAAGTTAAAAAAGAAAAAACACAAAATCTAAATAAACCCATGTAATAAGAGACTAAATCAATAATCAAAACACTCACAAGGAAAAGCCTAGGACCAGATGTCATTCTAAACGTTTAAAAAACATTTTTTAAAAATAATAACATCGCCGGGCATGGTGGCTCACGCCTGTAATCCCAGCACTTGGGAGGCTGAGGCAGGAGGATCGGTGTGAGTTCGAGACCAGCCTGGGCTACAGAAGTGAGCTCAAGGCCAGCCTGAACTGCATAGTGAGACCCTGTCTCAAAAAGGCAAAAAAAAAAGAAAAAGAAAAATAATAACATCATGGGGCCCGGCAGGATGGCTCAGTGGTCTAAAGCGCCTACTTAGGAAAACTTACGCAGCTGCAGGGAACGCAGTTTGATCCCCGGCACCACATGCTGCGCCAGCCCTGCCCTCAGGGCAGGCTGAGCCGGCCATAAAAAATAAATAAATAAATAAATAAACAAACAAAAGTTCTAAAACAAAAATAATAATAATAATAATAATAATAATAACATCATTCCTTTCAGATTCTTCCCAGAAAATTGAAGAGGTAACAGTTCCTCCCTAAGGCTAGCATTATACGAATATCTATGTCAGACAAAAACATCCCCAAAAAAGCTACAGATCAGTACTTCTTATGACTACAGATGAAAAAAAAAATCCCCCCAAAATACTGGCAAGTCAAATCTAGCAACCTATTAAAAGGATTATACACCACAGCAAAGTGGAATGTATTTTAGGAATGCAAGGATGGTTCAACACCCAAAAATCTATTGATGTAGAGACTGGGCATGGTGGCACACACCTGTAATCCCAGCTCTTGGGAGGCTGTAAACAGGTGAATCACTTGAGTCCGACCTAGTAGTGAGGCCCTGAACACCCTGTAGAACCTTCCCTAAAATACAAAAAGAAAAGAAAAAGAAACAAAAATCTATTGATTTAATAAACCACATTAACAGCATGAAGGGAGAGAAAAGACATGATCATCTCAACTGACACAGAAAAGGCATTTGACAAAATCCAACACTCTTATGTGATAGCAGCACTCAACGAAAACTAGGAATAGAAAGGACCATCTTCAAATGATGAAGAGTAGGGTTAGGGAGATAGCTCAGTGGAATAGTGCTTTTCTGGCAAGCTCAAGATCCTGAGTTAAATCCCTGGCACTGAAAAAAAAAATGATGATGATGAAGAATATTTATGCAGGGGCCCGGCAAGATGGCTCAGTGGTCTACAGTGCCTGCAGGCAGCTGCAGGGACTGCAGTTCGACCCCAGCACCACATGCTGCACCAGCCCTGCCCTCAGGGCAGGCTGAACCGGCCATAAAAAATAAATAAATAAATAAATAAATAACAAAAAGTTCTGAAACAAGAAAAAAAAAAAAAAGAAAGAATATTTATGGACCCAGTTCATGTGAGTTTAAACAAAGAAAGGAAAGTTTACAGGCTCACATGTGGAAAACACATGACCTAGAATGATGAAAATTAAAACTAATCATCTTTCAGGTAGCTGTTGCTTCCTTTTATTTCTGGATCTCTGCAGGTTACATTCCTTCTCTCAAAAGAGTGGGACGGGGTCATTTGCTCTTTTAATATATTCCTCAGAGCCCTACATCTGGGAAAAAAGAAGATCCTTTTCCCAGATCAATCATGAAAAGGGTCAACAGGGGAGTGTTCTGACTGGCTTGACTTTCATCATGTGACAATGCAGCTCAGTTACTCTCCTGGAGATGACACACCCTGATGGATGGCTGCCGCTAGAATCACATGGTTTGAGGAAATTCTTAGAGAAAGAAGAGCAGTTACCGTATACTCTAATTACTGACAATAGCTAGGCATGGTGGTGCACACATATAATCCCAGCACTCAGGAGTTTGACACAGGAGGATCACTGCAAGTTCAAAACAGGCCTAGGCTACAAAGTAAGCTCAAGGCCAGCCTGAACAGTATAGTGAGACCCTGTCTCAAAAAGACAACAACAACAAAAAAACGAATATTTATGAAAGGCCCAAGGCTAATACCATGCTTGATAGGGAGAAACCAAAAGTTTTCCTCCTAAGATCAAAAGCAAGGAAGAGCAAACAGGCACACACAAAAAAGAGGCAAGAATGCTAAACAACCATGTCAGAAAATTATATACCCTTAATAGAACAGAAACTGTTTCTATTTAGCATTGAACTGGCCAGAGCAATTAGGCAAGAAGAAAACATATTCAAATTAGAAAGAAAAGAATAACGCTATCTCTACTTGAAGATAACATCATCATATATGTAGAAAATCTATAGGGGGAAAAAAAACAAATTTAGCAAAGTTTCAGGATACAAAATCACTGCAAAAATCATTTGCATTTCCATGACTGAAGAATGAATAACCAGAAAATAAAATTAAGACAAACATCAAAAATAATAAATATTTAGGATTTTTTTTTTTTTTTGCGAGACCAGCGTTCGAACTCACAACCTTGCACTTTCCAGGCAGGCACTTGTGCCACAGAGCTATCTCCCCAGCCCTAGGAATAAATTGAACCAAGGGGTAAATTATTTATGTACTCAAAACTAAAAAAAACATTTTTTTAAAAAACTACAGGGGCCTGGCGGGATGGCTCAGTGGTCTAAAGCGCCTGCATGGGAAGGCTTGGGCAGCTTCAGGGACCGCGGTTCGATCCCCGGCACCACATGCTGCGCCAGCCCTGCCCTCGGGGTGGGCTGAGACAGCCATACAAATGAGTGAATAAACAAACAAAGGTTCTGAAACAAGAAAAAAATAAATAAATAAAAATTTAAAAAAAAATAAAAATAAAAATAAAAAAAAATAAAAAACTACAAATGATTGCTAAAAAAAAACTGTAGAAGACCTAAACCTACAGAAAGCCATTAAGTCTTCATGATTGGAAGACTTAATACTGTTAAGGTGGTCACATTCCCAAAGCTTATCAACATAGTCAATATAGTCTCTTTTTTATCTACTTATTTAATGTAGTCTTTATGAAATCTCAATGGTCTTTTTATTTTTTTGCAGAAATGTAAAGGCTGAAAGGCTGGGGAGATAGCTCTGTGTGGCACAAGTGCCTGCCTGGCAAGTGCAAGGTCATGAGTTTGAACCCCGGTCCCACAAAAAAAAAAAAAAAAAAGTACGTGGAAACGTAAAGGCTGAACCTCAAATTTGTATGGAATTGCAAGAGATACTCCACATACCCAAAACAATCTTAAAATCAAAGTTCAAAGACTCAAATTTCTTATTTTCAAAACTTACTACAAAGCTACAGTAATCAAGATGGGGGGGCACTGGCATAAGGACAAACAAATAAATCAGTGGAACAGAATATAGTTAGAAAATAAATTCATAATTTAAGCACGGGGGAGATAACTCAGTGGCGTAAACATCTATCTGGCAAGGTCCTGAGTTCAGTCCCCAGTACGGCAAAAAATAATATAATTTAAGATCAACTGATTTTTTTTCTTTATATCTTTTTGAGACAAAGTCTCACTATGCAGTTCAGCCTGGCCTTCAACTCACTTTGTAGCCCAGGCTGGCCTTGAACTCAGCAATCCTCCTACCTCAGCCTCCTGAGTGCTGGGATTACAGGTGTGTGCCACCATGAGGTCAACTGATTTTTGACAAATGTGCCAACACTATCTAATGGGAAAGAATAATCTCTTCAATAAATCACAAACATCTGGACACAAGTCAGTGAAATTTGCTTTTTACCTCACAGCATGAACAATAACTCAAAATGGATCAAAACCCAAAGTGTAAAAACTAAGCCTATAAAACTCAGAAGAGCTGGGCGTGGTGGCTCACGCCTGTAATCCCAGCACTTGGGAGGCTGAGGCAGGAGGATTGGTGCGAGTTCAAGACCAGCCTGGGCTACAAAGTGAGCTCAAGGCCAGCCTCAACTGCACAGCGAGACCCTGTCTCAAAAAGACAAATAAATAAATAAATAAATAAATAAATAAATAAATAAATAAATAAAACTTAGAAGAAAATGTAAGGGCAAATCTTCATGTCTTTGCTTTTGGCAATGACTTCTATTTATAACCTAAACATAAATAAGAAAAAAGATAAATTGGACAAACTTAATAACTTTGGTACTTCAGAGGACTATCAAGAAAGTATAAAGACAACCCACAGATTAAAAAGAAAGATTTACATATTATATATCTGATAGGAGCATAGTACCCAGAATATATAACAACCTCAGCATACAACAATAATAAGACAAACAACGGGCTGGGAATGTAGCTCAGCAGCACAGCACCTGCCTGGTAAATGCAAGGTCCTGAGTTTGATTCCTTTTACCAAAACTAATAATAATAAGATGAACAACCCAATTTGAAATGGGTAAAAACATTAAACATTTCTCCAAGGAAGAGACACAAATAGCCAACAAACACACAAAATCTCAACACAAGTAGTCATTAGGGAAATAAATCAAAAGCACAATAAGACATCATCACATATTCACTAATATGGCTGTATTTTTTTAAGGTAAAAGAAGGTCGGTGAGAATACAGAGAAATTGGAGCCAGGGTTATTTCTCATGTGAATGTAAAATATGAAGGATGATCAAAATATACAGGGCAGCTCTTTTCTGGCTGGAACCATGGAAAGTGTAAAAGAGAAGAAAAAGCTTCCTGCTGTGCCAGAAACCCTTAAGAAAAAAGCAAAGGCATTTCACAGAGTTGAAGATAAAGTGTCTGAAAAATAAGTTAGCCCAGAAGATGCTTCACAAGACAGGGAGGAAGCTCATCTATGAAAAAGCCAGGCACTATCATAAGGAATACAGACAGATGTACAGAACTGAGATCTGGATGGCTAGGATGGTGAGGAAAGCTGGCAACTTCTGTGTCTCTGCAGAACCCAAACTGGTATTTGTCATCCAGATCAGGGGTATCTATCATGTAAGCCCAAGGGTCCGCAAGGTGTTGTAGCTTCTTCACCTTCGCCCAATCCTCAATAGCACCTTTGTTAAACTCAACAGGGCAGCCAGGCGTGGTGGTGCACATGTGTAATCCCAGCACTTGAGAGGCTGAGGCAGGAGGATCAGTGTGAGTTTGAGACAAGCCTGGGCTACAAAAGTGAGTCAAGGTCAGCCTGAACTGCATAGTGAGACCTTGTCTCAAAAAGACTGAAGAAAAAAAACAAAAACAAAAAAAACCTCAACAAGGCTTCAATTGACATACTGAGAATTGTGGAGCCATACATTGCATGGGGGTACCCAAACCTGAAGTCGATAAATGAACTAATATACAAGTGTGGCTATGGCAAAACCAGTAAGAAGTGAATCAATTCATTGATTGCTCAATCACTTGACAAATATGGCATCATCTGCATGGAGAATCTGATCCATGAGATCTATACTGTTGGAAAATGCTTCCAAGGGACAAATAACTTCCTTTGGCCATTCAAGTTATCATCTCCATTGAGCCAGGGAGATAGCTCAGGGGCACAAGTGCCTGCCTGGCAAGTGCAAGTCCTGAGTTTGATCCCCAGTTCTGGGGAAAAAAAAAGATATCATCTCCATGAGGTGGAATGAAGAAAAAGACCACCCATTTTGTGGAAGGTGAAGATGCTGGAAATAAAGGTCAAATCAATAGGCTTATTAGAAGGATGAACTAAGGTATCTACCATAGTGTTTTTATGATTAGGTCAGTTAATAAAATATCTCCTTCCAAATTGAAAAATATATACAGTGCATTTTTAATTTTTAAAAAATTATTATAATAAAAGGTATTGTCATTAATCCCTCTCAAAATACTCCCCCTCACTTTGAACCCACTAATTCCATCACTACTGCCACTTTCGAAAGCAGTTCTGGAAGTACTCTTTCCTGAGTGTCTTTATGAAGTATGATTTAAAAATACAGTGAATGCTGGTGTGAGGTGCCACACAATGGCTTGTGAAAACATTACAAAGTGTTCCCACTTGCTTGTTCCCTGGATATAGCACTGTACAGCTTCTGGCTATTCCCCAAAGCCAAAATGACCATGATAGGTGAACATTCTGAATCGGTTCTGCATATCAAGACAGCCATGATGGCCTGGCGGGATGGCTCAGTGGTCTAAAGCGCCTGCTTAGGAAAGCTTGGGCAGCTTCAGGGACTGCGGTTCGATCCCCGGCGCCACTTGCTGCGCCGGCCCTGCCCTCGGGGCGGGCTGAGCCGGCCATAAAAATGAGTGAATAAACAAAGGTTCTGAAACAAGAAAATAAATAAATAAATAAATAATTTAAAAAAA
>PVJA010028115.1:0-27907 GCA_004027025.1 Myocastor coypus
AAAAAAAAAAAAAAAAACTGTTACTAATTTAAAAAAAAAAAAAAAACATAATTAAGGTCACACCCCATGGTGCCAGGTAAACTCTTGCACTCAGGCTTTGTCTGGCTGGCATGACGGTTTAGGAGGCTCCAAGAGCCCACAGGGGCCCTGGCAGTGTGGCATGCTCAGTTTCCACTCGGGAGTTAGGCCACCGCAGAGCCGTGCTGAGGACCACACACACCATTCCCACCGCAGACACTCATTTTTTGCCTGGCGGCGAGGGACTTAGAAATACTTGAGCGCTAGCATTTTTTATTTCTTATATTAGTTGAAGAGCCATGAAAGTTAACAACCTTAGCCGGGCGTGGTGGCGCACGCCTGTAATCCCAGCACTTGGGAGGCTGAGGCAGGAGGATTGATGCGAGTTCAAGACCAGCCTGGGCTACAAAAGTGAGCTCAAGGCCAGCCTCAACTGCATAGTGAGACCCTGTCTCCAAAAGACAAAAAAAAAAAAAAAAAAAGAAAGTTAACAACCTTACAAAGAAGCACTTAGCTTTGCTTATAGCTTCAAATTTTAAATCAAGTTCAAATTTAAAACTCAAGTAGACTGCAGCAGAAGACTAAGACTGAGAACAAACTCTTTCTCTCTGTAGCCATCCTACCCTTTGGAGGCCAGAGTACGGCAGTTACATGATTGAAGGGACACCCGGGCAGCCCTACGGAGGGACCATGTCGGAGTTCAACGCCGTGGAAGACAACATGCGCAAGCGCCGCGAGGAGGCCACCGCGGTGTTGGAGGAAAACCAGGCTCTTTGCACCATAAC
Source organism: Myocastor coypus (assembly GCA_004027025.1). Lineage (NCBI taxonomy): Eukaryota > Metazoa > Chordata > Mammalia > Rodentia > Myocastoridae > Myocastor > Myocastor coypus. The sequence continues at coordinate 804 of PVJA010028115.1, forward strand.
GTCATTCCCCAGGTTGGTTCCTGTGGCAGTCCCTGTCCCATGGGACACAGAACACGATGCCCTCCACACAAGGGTTGCCAGTGCGTTCAGTCCCAAGGCTGCTCCAGCACAGACGGGCAGAAAGGAGGACAGCTGCTCGTCCTGGGCAGCACAGAGCCAGGGAGCGGGGCTGCAGCTTCTGGGCTGTCAGTGATGGACCCCAAGAGCACAGTACCCCCGCCACCGCCATTGGCCACCTTCCAGTTGCACTAGATGCTGGGGGCGCGTTGTCTCCGAGCCCACCAGTCCCTGTTACTAACCCGTCCTAGCCATGTTGGAGCTGGAGGTTGTAGCCAGCAGATCCAGGCCCGCCTGCTGTCACTCTGCTGTTCTCTGTTTCACGGACAGCTCATAATCCCTGTGCTGCCCTCGCCCTTCCCACGGCCTAGCATTCAAGCCCCTGTGGGTCTTGCTTCATTGCTCAGACAGGGCTTGAGCTTGCTGTCCTCTGCCTCGGCCTCCTGGAGCACTGGGATGGTGGGTGAGTGTCGGCACTCCCACCATAGGCGCTGCGCTTGCTGTGCACTCGAGAGGTGCGGCAAAACCCGCCTGCCAGCTCCAGCGGTGGGCTCCGTGAGCATTCAGCGGGCCTGGCAGGACAATGCTCACTGGCAGCAAGAGGGAGCCAGCGTCCTGACCCACGAGGGGGGGCTGGGAGGCACTCGGCCTGCCTAGCATTTTTGTTTGCCCCCGTGGTTACTCCCTCATGCGCTCTTGGAAATAGGCGCCTGCCTGGAGGCGCGTGTCCTGGCGAGCAACCCCCACCCTCCACTTCCACAGCCCAGCAGACACCTGGCAGACGCAGCGCATCTGTGCATCCTGCTTTGTTTTAGTGGTATGGGGAAGTGAGGCCGGGGCCTTTGTACTGAACTATGTCCTTAAGACATTTTTAAAACTTTTTGGAGCTTGGGAGATAGCTCAGCAGTCTAAGTGCCTGCCTGGCAAGCACAAAGACCTGGGTTCGATCTCTAATATTGTGTGCTGTGCCAGTCCCGGAAACATGGGTGTGCTGCACTGGCCCTAAAACCAGGTGTGGTGGCGCACACCTGCGATCCCAGTGCTGGGGAGGCTGAGACAGGAGGGTCACTACGAGTCTGAACTGTGCAGCGAGATCCTGTAGCAGATAAATATTGTTTAGGGCTGAGCAGACAGCTCAGTGAACTGAAGCACCTGCTTAGGCACAGCACAGTGGCCAGGGTTTGATCCCTGGTATGCTGTGCCAGCCCTGCCCCTGGGGTGCGCTGAGATGGCAGTTGGGACTGGGCGGGTGCCTGTAACCCCTGCACTTGTGAGGCTGAAAACAGGAGGATCCCTACAAGTCGGATCTACATAGTGAGACCCTGAACACCCTGTAGGCCCCATGCCAAATGCATTCAAGTTTAAAAATTTCTGAGGACAAGTTATTAAGTTGCCCATGCTGCGCTACCTACAGTTTTCCTGCCTCAGCCTCCCAGGGAGCTTACCATGCTGTTGCTCTAACAGGCAGAACTTCACGTAGAGCAGGTTCTAAGGTGAGGCTGCACGCAGTGGGGCGTGTCCGAGTGTTACCCTCCCTCCCTCCCTGGGATGCTGCCTGGGCACTAGCAGAAGGCATCAGCTGGTGGTGGCAGGCGGTGGGCCAGCGCTGGGGAACGGCATGTCAGTGCTCATCCTGAGCACTGGGGAGCGCTGGAAAGACCCGGTCAGTCAGACAAGGTCCCGCTATGCTTTGCAGCCTGGGTCCGGCCCCAGCAGCTGTAAGCAGGGGAAAGAGCCTCTGGCAGCCTGGCTGAGGGCCTGTTCTGCCTTTGGTTTGGCAAGCACGCATGTTCAGCAGCCCCAGGCTGCAGGGCTGCCAGCTCCGAAGTGGGCTCCTTCTCCCTGCCACGCAGGCACACTCCCATTCCCCCTGGCCAGCCTCCTCTTGGCTAGCAAGAATCTCCCTGCATGAAGCTTCCTGTGTGTGGCTTACAGTGCATGAGCAGGTGATGCACAGGGCAGGGGAGCTCTGTGGAGGAGCTGTGCGGAGGCCGTGCAGCTGAATACTGCTTGCTGGGCCGGGTGCTGGGCAGCTGGGCAGCTGCAGGTGCTTGCAGGGTGGAAGTGTGTAGCTGGCAGGTTTTCTGGCCTATGAAAGGTAAGGGCCAGCTAGAGTCAAGGCGTAGACTGGTCTCCATCTGCAGACAGAAGCTCTCTGCTGTGCATCTGAGCTCCAACAGGTGCTCCCTTACTTTCTCATCATGGAGGTCTTCGTCCCCCTCTCAGTTCTGAAGCAGAAAGACTGGGGACCTCAGTGCAAGGGAAGGAGAATTTAAGCATTACGTGTGGAGGCAGATGAAGAGCTGTGTTTGCTGTGTTGGAATTAGAGCTGTTCTTGGAACTAAGATGGGGTTTTGGACCTCAGGGGAACACCAGAGATGTTGCCTAACTGTGGCAGGTTCTTGGAGGCCCTGCCCAGATTCAGAGGAAGCCCCCGGAGTTTTGGGCCGTGGTGATCCAGGGTCAGAAGATAGTCTCAGGGGGAAGACCGCAGCAGCTTGTCCCTCAGCGTCAGCAACCCTTGCATGCTGCCAGTCTCAGGAGGCCTGACCATGCGCTGAGTGGGAGAGGAGTGGACGGAGGCCACAGCTGAGGGGCGCTCGCGCGGGCGGGGAAATGCGAGACAGGGCTTGGGAAGAGGCAACGACTCCGCGGCGAAGGGCAGCCCAGGTAACACAGATGAGAAGTTTGTGACAGACGCAAATTACAGCAAGAGGAGGGAGGGGACTCCTGAAGATGTGTCCCATCTGTTCAGTTCTTCAATTTGTTGTAGATTAGGCTGCCCTGGCTTCACACTGCCTGTGTATGAGCCCAACCCAGTTGAAGGAGGAGCTTCAAAGTCCCTCTTCTTCCCAGATGAAGCCATCAACAAGCATCCTCGCTTCAGGTGAGTCCGGCTGCCAGCTGCAGTTCCTTCACGCGCCCACTTTCTAAGACGACGCTCTGTCCCAGAGGTGCTTGCTGGGCGCTCCCTGCTTCCTGCTCCCCCTACCTCGACGTAAGAGCCTGGAGGCTCACACACTCATGTCCTCGAAAGCTCTCCCTGAAGCTACTTCCTGATGGGTCTGTGGGGAGTCATTCAGGGTCATTAGTTTGACCCCCGTCCTCATTAATGAGCAGTGTAACACAGCACTCGTTCTGTGAGCAGTGGTTGCGATGTCTCTCTCCCTTCCGCTGCCCCGGTGCCTGTGGCCGGCTTTCCCGTCCTGTGGGCCGCGTGGACACCACTGCTCTAGACAGTGGTCCTCTCTTCCTCCATTCTGCTGGCTCGTAGGCCTGCTGGTTTGCAGTTTTACTACTTCTAAGTTGCATCAGGTCCCCAGCAGCTGACCTGGCCTCGTGCGGGGAACGTGTGATGGAGGGGATGGCATCTGAGGGGAGTTGTTCCTGGCAAGAGCTGCCAGACGTGTACTGGGAACCCTGAAGACAGCTGTGCATTTTCTAGTAACGGTTAAAAAACGGGAATTTTATAACATGTTCTACTTAACCTGGTAGATGAAAGGATTATTTCAACATGTAGTCACCATTCTTTAAAGAGAATAAAATGATAGCAGGGAAAACACATAGAAATGATACATAATTTCACCAAACAAAATAATAGGGAGTCAGCAGTACTTGTTGCCTTGCATAATGTTGACTTCAAATTAGTGTAGATTACTAGACATAAGCATGTAAAATTGGCTTTAAAAAGTTATAAGAAATTATAAAGGGAAACAAAATTTAAGCATTAGCTGTTCCTTTCAATAGACCAGCAGAACAACATTGTTAGATACAAATAAGAATTTTTTCTTTTTTATACCAAGCTTTCAAAATCTGGTGCCAGTTACCCACCAGACGCATTGCAGCAGGGCAGGACTCACCCCGACATGGGTAGCCCTGGGCCGCACAGGCTTCACAGGGTGGAATCCTGGGGCCAGAATCTGTGCAGATGGTGGGGGGTCAGTGGGAGGCTGGTGGTCCCGGGCTGGCGCATGGCTGGCATGCCCTCCTGCCCTGCAGAAGGCCACTGAGCTGGCTTCCTTCCCCCCAGGGGAAATGTGCAGCTCAGCTGGAGTGCCCCTCGGGTGACATGTGGGTTCTCTGTTCCAGTACCCTGACCAGAAACATCCGGCACCGGAGAGGCGAGAAGGTCGCCATCAACGTGCCGAGTGAGTGCTGGGGCAGCGGAGGGCATGGCGGGGCCGAGGCTTGAGCCTGACTGTGACCTTTGCTTCCCGATCACTTCTGCAGTATTTAGGGATAAGAACACACCGGCTCCCTTCGTGGAGACGTTTGGGGACGCGGAGGCAGCAAGGGCTGCCAAGCCAGACCACATCTACATGGATGCCATGGGATTCGGGATGGGCAACTGCTGCCTTCAGGTATCGCCGCCTGCTGCCCACGCACCTGCTCCCTTGGCTTGCAACTGTTTTCGAATATTACCTGTTCTTCATTTCAGAACTCACCTGTAATGAAGTTAAAATTGTAACAGCTGTACCTTTCTAAAAAGCAATTTATTTATTTATTTTTACTCATTTGAAACTGTCTTCAGAATTCTGGAGTCTGCGGCACATCACAGGCACAGTGCCATAGCTAGGATGGGGCCTCCCTAGGCCTCTGCGCACGACTTCTGCCTACTCTGTACTGCCGCCCAGTGGCAGTTTAACAAAGCACGCTCTGAAGTGAGCCACAGAGCCCTGAGGACTGGCTGATCCAAGGGAGGCTTGGACATCCCATTCTGTACTGGTGCAAAGCGTCCAGCGATCCAAAATGAACTCATGCCTGGCAGCCGCGCGCCTCCTCCCTGGCAGCACCACAGCCAAAGTGAAGGAGTGCCGCTCCCTTCCTTGGTGCCGCCTTCTGCCCTGAGCTGCTGCTGTGCCCCCGTCCCTGCCACAGTTGTGCCATCTTCCCCCACCACCCCTACCGCAGAGGCAGAGGGAGGAGGACCTATGTGATGGCAGCAGCTCTCATTTGTTTTGGCTTAGTTTTTAGTTAAAAGAAAGGTTTGTATTAACCATCTGCCTGGGCCTGACTTCAAGATAACATTTATTTCATTGCTTTTATTTCTAATTCTTAAGCCCTAACTTAATTGAAGTCATGATATAATAGGAGAAATTAATCAAAACACAAATTTCAAAATAAGAATTTCAAATTTTAAAGAAGAGCAAGAGCGGGGCCGCGGTTGTCCAAGGAGACTGTCTTCAGCTGCCATTGCTTCAACTGTCCAGAAGCTGCCGCGGAGCCGGGAGCTGGGAGCCTGGAGCCTAGAGCCTGGGCCGTGGGCCCCTCTGGGCATGGCCCCTGGCTCCAGAGCCGGGCAGCCTCATCTCGCTTCATTTTGCCTTGGTCCCAGCTGAGAAGGTAGACGCATCTTCTACTCGCAGGCCTCTGGTTCGCTTGTGGTTTTTGTGTTTTTGTTTTTGCGGGACCAGGATTTAAACTGACAACTTTGCACTTGCCAGGCAGGCACTTGTGCCACAGAGCTATCTCCCAGCCCCTTGCTTGTTTTTATTTTATTTTATTTTTTTATTTTTTTATTTTTATTTTTTTTTAATTTTTTGGATTTTTGAGACAGGGTCTCACTGTGCAGTTCAGGCTGGCTTTGAGCTCACTTTTGTAGCCCAGGCCGGTCTTGAACTCACAACGATCCTCCTGCCTCAGCCTCCCAAGTGCTGGGATTACAGGCGTGAGCCACCACGCCCAGCTCCCTTGCTTGTTTTTAAAGCTGTGTAGAATCCAAATCCATTGCTAAGTTTGTATTTTTCCATGCTAAGTGCTGAAATGACACAGCCAGGCATGGCAAGTTTTTTTGTCGGTTTTCTTTCCTTCATGGTTTATATTGGTACATTTTTGGTATGCGTAGTGATCATCTATACTGTAGAGAATTTGTATCTGTACGTGATATAACTTCATCCTTTTTTTTCTATTCCCCATCTTCTCTTTAATCCCTTCCCATTTATTTACAAAGCTTTGTTGTGATGTTTTTTCTTTCTCCACTTTATCTTTCCCTGCTTTCCCCTCCCCCTCGTTTTCTCCTTCCCGTTTGAACTCTTTGTTCCTGTTTCATAATACCTACTGTACATTTTAGTCCTTAATTGCGCTTTAGACTCCTCATGCCATGGGAGCACTGTGGGTGATTTATTTCACTTTAGAGTGTGGTCTCAGGGTGCACCCTTTACCCAGAACGTCCCAAGCTTATCCTTCTTTGTGGCAGAGTACTACACCATTGTATCTGAAAGCCCCACACCGTCTTTGTCTGTCTGCCAATTGATGGGCATCTGGGCTGTTTCCGAGACTTACCTATCACAAACTACTGTATAAACATGGGCGTGCACTTTCCTCTGTGGTATCACACGTTCTGTTCTTTCTGCAAGATACCGAGGAGGAGAAAAACTGAGTCAGAATTCCCACCAACTGTGGAAAACCGTGTCTTTTTTGCAGTAGCCGTACCATAATTTGCTATTGGTTGATAATCATTGCCATTCTTTTGGGAGTGAGATGGAATTTCAGTATTGTTTTAACTTCCATTTCTTTTTCTTTCTTTTTTTTTTTTTTTTTCCTTTCTGTGACAGGGTCTTGCTATGCCATTCAGGCTAGCCTTGAACTCACTTTTGTAGCCCAGGTGGATCTCAAATTCACACTGATCCTCCTGCCTCAGCCTCCCAAGTGCTGACATTATAGGCACACGCCACCACACCTGGCTTAACTTGCATTTCTTGAATAATTGGTGACAGTGAACACTTTCTTATTTAACCTGAGAAGTGTGTCAATTCATGTGCCCAGGTTGTTTGGATTGCACCTTTAATTTTTTTTTTTTTTTTTTTTTTTTTTTTTTTGCAGGACTGGGGTTTGAACTCATGACCTTCCACTTGCCAGGCAGACACTTGTGCCATGGAGCTATCTCCCTGGCCCCATGAAAGCTTTTTAATAAAATGAGATCCCTGTTGTTGATTGTTTGTAATAGTTCCTATCCAAACTGTGCTTTGTTTATAAAGTCTTTGCTTATACCAGTGTTTCCAAGAGTTCTATCTAGTCTGTCTTCCAACAAACTTAGTGCTTGTTTTTTTGTTTTGTTTTGTTTTAATTTTTTGTTTGTTTGTTTGTTTTCTTGTTTCAGAACTTTTGTTTGTTTATTTATTCCCATGGCTGGCTCAGCCTGCCCTGAAGGCAGGGCTGGCGCAGTATGTGGTGCCAGGGATAGAACTGTGGTCCCTGCAGCCGCCTAAGCTTTCCTTAGCAGGTGCTTTAGACCACTGAGCCATCCTGCCAGGCCCCAAACTTAGTGCTTGTTTTAATGTTTAGATCTTTGATCCATTTTGATTTTAGTTCACTGCATGGTGAAAGATACAGGTCTAATTTTAATCTTTGGCATGTGGAGATCCAGTTTTTAAATACTACTTATTAAAGGGCTTCTCTTCCAGAAATGTGGAACCTTTGTCAAAGACAAGGTGGCTGAGTGTGTCTGGAGTTGTTTCAGCATCCTCTACTCTGTTCCAGTGACCCTCAGGTCTGGGTTTTTCTGTTTTGTTTTGTTTGCTAGTACTGTGCTGTGTCTTTTTGTCTTTTTGAGACAAGGTATCAAAGGTATCTTTCCATTTTCTGGTGTTATCTTCAATCACCTTTTTTAGAGTGGTGCAATTTTCCATGTAGAGATCTTTTACTTCTCTGTTAGGTTAAGTATTACACTTCTGATGGATGCTATTCTGAAAGGTGTTGTCTCCCTAACTTCTCTTTTAGTAATTTTGTTATTTGTGTACAGGAAGGCTATTGTTTTTTGAGTGTTGACCATGTTTCCAGCTATATTGAATTTGGTTATTAAATCTAGACTTGGTGAAATTTTGGGAGTCATCTATGTAGAGTATTAGTCATCTGCAAATAATGATAATTTAACTTCTTCCTTTCATACTTTTTTTTTTTTTTTTTTTTCTTGTTTCAGAACCCAAGCTTTCCTAAGCAGGCGCTTTAGACCACTGAGCCATCCTGCCGGGCCCCTCTTTCTTACCTTTATTCCTTTTATTTCTCTCTTGCCTAATTGCTCTGGTTAATGTTTCCAGAACTATATTGAATAGGAGAAGTGGTTGCAGTGGGCATCCTTGTCTTATTCCTGATTTTAGAAGAAAAATTTCAGGTACTGACCATTTAATATAGTATTAGCTATTGGTTTGTCCATAGATGGTTTTTATCAGATTAAGATATTATTTCAATTTTTGTAGGGCTTTGTAATGAATGAATGTTGCACTTTGTTAAAAGCTTTTTATTTATCTATTGAGATGATATGTGATTTTTGTCTTTGACTGCTGATATGGTGTATTACATGTATTGTTTACAATAATCCCTGGGTTGGATCCCACTTGGTCATGATTTGTAACCTTCTTGATCTGCTGCATTTTGTGCCAGTATCTTTTTCCTTTTGTGCAAAATCTCACTGCACAGCTCTGACTTGTAGTGGTCCTCCTGTTTCCTGTCTCCCAAGTGCTGGGATTGCAGGTGTGAGCCACCTGTGCCAGGATCTTATTGAAGATTTTTGTTTTGTACAGTTGGATGCACTGATATTTGTTGCACATATATTTATGATTGCTCCTCTTAGATTGTTCTCTACAAGAATGTGCTGACCTTCACCGTCTGTCTTGATCAGTTTTGGCTAGAAATCCATGTTGTCTGCAGATAGAGTAAGTATCTCTCCTTTCTTCTGACTGTCTGTTGCCTGGAGTATTGTTTGTTATCCTTTCACTTTCTTTTTTTTTTTTTTTTTTTTTTTTTTGAGACAGGGTCTCGCTATGCAGTTGAGGCTGGCCTTGAGCTCACTTTTGTAGCCCAGGCTGGTCTCGAATTTGCACCAATCCTCCTGCCTCAGCCTCCCAAGTGCTGGGATTACAGTTATTATTTATTTATTGGTCTTTTTGAGACAGGGTCTTGCCATGCAGTTCAGGCTGGCCTTGAGCTGTCAATGTCCTTTTGCATTAAATGTGTTTCTCGTGTGCACCATACTGCTGGATCTCGCTTCTTGATCCATTCTGCCAGTCTGTTTCATTTGATTGGTGAATTGAGACTGCTAACCTTACTGGTTGTGACTGAGGTGTCTTGGCTTATCTTTGTCACGGTATTTCCGTCTTGTTGTTGGCGCCCTTCCTCCCCCTGCCCCCATTGTTTAGCTGTTTGCCTTGCCTGGTGAATTCATTCCGTTGGGGTTTCTGTGGTCCTTGTTAGCACTGTCTACAATGGCCCTCAGAGCCTTTTGCAGTGCTGGCTCAGTGTTTATGAATTTCCTCAGGGTGTTCTTTGACATAGAAGTATCTTATTTCTCCATCAATTTTGAAAGGTAGTTTTGCTGGGTACTTCAATCTGAGTTGAAGGTTGTTGTCTTTTAAGGTTTGAAGTACCTTATGCCACGCTGTCCTTGTTTTGAGCATTTGTGCTAAGAAGTCAGCTCTGGTCCTGACAGGCTTTCTTTTTAGGTGATTTGCTTTTCTCCAGCAGTTGCTCCTCCTGCTTTTGTGTTGAGTTTCTAGAATCGTGACTGTTAGAAGCCTTGCTGTACTTTCCTTTTATCATGGTTAATTGGAGCTGCACATGCCTCGCTTACCTGGATGGCAGATTTTTTCCCTTGCCAGGGAAGTTTTCTGCCTTAGCGTCTGTGAACAGTTTGTTGTTTTGGGGATTTTGTTTTGTTTTGTTTTGCTTTGATGTCATTTGCACTGCCTCTGCTTTTTTGTTGACTACAATCAGTATTATGTTACTTTTCTTTGCATCTCCTAGAGGCTGCTGGATTGATTGCTTGTGGGCTGTTGCTACTTTTACGAAATCTTTCCTTTTATGATGGCCAACTGTAAGCCTTTTAGACGCTGTCCTCACACTCGTAGATTGTGCCGCAGATACTTTCAGTCTCCTGCATATCTGCTTGAATCTGTTTTTTGGATTCCATTGGTTTTGTTGGGCATCATGGTTTCATTTTCCCAAGTTCCTCTTTTAAGTCTACGTCAGTTCTAGAGTCACTAAGCTTGCTTTTCATTGTGGTCAACCATGAAACTTCTCAGGTCCGTAGTTACCCGAGAAGTTATTTCCGATTTGATTTCTTTGTACGGCTTCATTCATCTGCTTTGTTGTTTCTTCAGAGAGCTCAGGTGGTGGCTCTGGGCTTGTGCCTTCTTGGTGCCCTTTGGGTTTACCCGTGGTGAGCTGAATGTCCCGGGCCGCACCTTAGGTGTCTTCTTGACTTCCTCTGTCTTCTCTTCCTCTTCCTTCTCCTCTAGTTTATTCCTTGGGTGGTGCTTGTAAATCGGCTGTGGTGAGCAGCTTTACTGCTGGTTTGAAAACCTTAGGAAATGACCACTTCTCAGAGATGACTTCCAGTGCTAGCTGGCTTTCAGGTTTTGAGCTGGTTGTACGGTCCCAGCTCTTCAGTTGGTTGGGGGCAAGAAGTTGTTGCCCCCTTCGCCCAGCCCCTGGTTCTTTGGCTCTCTTTCACAGTGTTTTCCCTGACCCTTGGGCAGCTCAGTCTTGGTGTATCAGGAAGAGCAGCTGGTCAGAAAAATTGTGTCACTGTGGCTAAAGTGGTACAGTCAGCAGTGACAACAGTTTCAAACACACCCTAGAAAGTCACAAGCTGAGGTGACTATTAATTTGCCATCTTAACCATGTGAAGTAGATTTATGGTTCTATAACATAATGCACAATGGAACTTTTGTTTTGTTTCTTGTTTTTGGTACTGAAGATAAAACTCAGAATGTTGGGACTGGGGAGATAGCTCTAAGGCACAAGTGACTGCCTGGCAAGTGCAAGATTGTGAGTTTGAACCCCAGTCCCGCAAAAAAAAAACAGTCAGGTCATTGCTCCCCGAGGCAGGCGCTTATGCCGCCAAACTACATCCCCAGCAACAAAATGTAAAGCAAACCAAACAACTGTATGCAGTAAGCCCTGCATGTGGTGGCTTACCTCAGCGGAGAAAATTTAAAAGGAGTTGGGATGAAAAAAAAAAGAGAAGTAGAAGGAGAGATTAGAAGTGAGGCTCATGCAAACTGGGAAACTGGTGCAGAAGACAGGCAGGACAGAGCAGGAGGGCAGACGGCAGCCAGGAAGAAACTAAGGGGACAGTCACTCTCAGAAGCCGTGTGATCGGACAGGGTCTCAGTGGCTCTGCTCTCCTTGCTGGGACAAATGCCCACATCCAGAATGAAGGAAGGAGGGGTTTCTTTCGCTCACAGCGGAGGGTTCAGGCCGTACTCTGCTGGCTCCAAGGCAGAGCGGCACATGGCACAAGAGCAAGTGTTCATGGCGGCGGCAGAGGGCCAAAGGGAGGAGTGGCAGCAGCAGTGGCAGCAGAGAGACCTCTGTCCTCTCCTCCTGCCGCATTCGGGCTCTCCGCCCCAGCTGGGTGTGGCGCTCACACCCGTTATCCCGGCAGTCCGTGGACCCCTAATCCAGTCCTTGGATCATGAATTAGTTACAGACTCTAGAATTGCACCCCAGTGCATACATGAGGCTTTGAGGGGACAGCTGTACACAAGCCATAACAAACAGTGAAGAAAAGCCAAACCAAGAAAAGAAGAAAAATGTCCCCTTTGAGGGAGTTTGTCTCTGCTATCCCTTAGACAGCATCTGGAGACAGTCCAGGCCCCTGTTGATTTATCCCAAGAAGTCAGCAATAGCTTTGCAGTGGGTCGTGGGAGACCTCGGCAGTCCTGTGCCTCTCTGCCTCCTAAGTTCACGTTGGCTTCTCGCTGTGGGGCTGGAACCAGACCCGTGCAGCCGCAGCAGTCAGCGCACCCACTGTGGGCTTATTCTCTGATGGCAGCAGCTGAATGCTGAGCTCGGTGGACGTCTCAGGCGTGGCTCACAGCCGGCCACGTCTCTGCAGGAGGCCCAAGTGCAGGCCACGCCACTTGGCAGCAGTGCAGCAGTCCACAGCATCCACTGTACAGTTTTCAGCACCAGCACTAAGTGTAGCATTCGCTACTGAGCAGCAGTAATAGAGGAAATTACAACGTGCGGTTGCCACAGATGCACAGAGAGAATCCAGTTGTGTCCCGTTTCTTCCACCACCGTTGCCGCCCTTCCCCAGGGAGGACAGCAGGACCAGCTCTGGCTTCTTGCGGATCTTCAGAGGACTCCTCTTCTCTTGCGCTTGTGTGCGGCCTTCGCACTGGCAGGTCTCCCCATCCCCTGGGCCCAGGTCCCGGTCATTTCTCAGCTCAGGACTCCTCCAGTGACAGCCCTGGAGACCCAGCCACACCAGGCCTCTTGCCGTCCCTCTGCGCTCACAGCCTGTTGTCCCTGGCCTCTGCTCCCAGGGGTCCCAGCCAGGGCCCGAGTCGCGCCTTCTGCGCGCTGTGTGCTGTCCCCACCACCTCCACCGTCCTTGCTTGGAGTCCTGCTCTCTTCTGCCCACGTGTACAGACCCCTCCAAATCCCTCTCTACCAATTTTCATTGTTTGAGACACGGCTCTGCTATGCACTTCTGCCTGGCCGTGAACCCACTGCGTAGTGTAGCGTGGGCTGACCACACGCTCCCGACGTCCCGCTGCCTCGGCCTGCCGAGTGTGGTATCACGGGCGCTGAGATTGAGATAGGCTCTCAGCTAGCTGGAAGTGAGCAGAAAGCAGCAGGAAGCAGCAGGGCTGGGGGAAGAGCGAGAGCCTCGGCACCCCTGTGCTCTGGGTGCCTTACATGGGTGCGTGGGGCTTACCTGGGGGCAGTGTTACTGAGGCCTCCGGTGGTCCGTGTGTCGTGGACCATGGTTCACCCCCAGGCGAGCGCCTCAGGGTCACTTGCGTGTCACAGCCCTATCATTCAGGGGCGTAGGCCCGCAAGATGGCTCTGTGGAGTCTCTGTTGGTGCTGACGTCTTGCGTTCTTAAAACAGGTGACATTCCAAGCCTGCAGCATATCTGAGGCCAGTTACCTTTACGATCAGCTGGCTACCATCTGTCCAATCGTTGTAAGTAGAAATGACATTTTATTTAAACACATCTAAGCTGTGAATACAATAAGATCACATGCAGAATTTGCTATTAGTGTGCATTTCAGTCCAGTTAAGGCTTCTTTCAGAAATAAATTATGTGCAGGGCCCGGGGTTCAGTCCCTGGGCCGACGGTTACGACCCGTCCCCTAGGGGCGTGCTGAGATGGCATGTTGAGACTGGGCTTGGTGGTACACTTGCGCTTCCAGCTCCTGGGAGGCTATAAACAGGCGGATCATGAGTCCAGTCTAGTAGTGAGACCCTGAACACCTGTAGACCCTTCCGGAAAAATAAAAAAAAACTTAAAAAATGAATTGTACAAGGCCAGACATGGGGAACATGCCTGTAACCCCAGCATTTGCAAAGCAGAGGCAGGAGGGTCACCATGAATTCAAGGCCAGCCTGAGCCACATAATGAGGCCCTGTCTCCAAAAAGCAAAACACGAACAACAAAAGAAATGAACAACATAGAGAGCATGGGGCCCGGCGGGATGGCTCAGTGGTCTGAAGCACCTGCTTAGGAAAGCTTGGGTGGCTGCAGGGACCGCGGTTCAATCCCTGGCACCACATGCTGCTCCAGCCCTGCCCTCGGGGCAGGCTGAGCCAGCCATGGGAATAAATAAACAAAAAGTTCTGAAACAAGAAAAAAAAAAAAAAAAAAACAGCATGTCAGCTGAGAATTAGCAAGCTGAGAGCCTAAGCTGTGGAACCATAACTTGCTAGTGAACGCGTGTGTTAAACAGAGGACACATGTGGCCCCTGTCCCCATTGTTTCTGTCTCCACATTATAAAGAAAACAGCTGCACATTCAGAACCATGGCTTTGGGATACTTCCAGTCCACCTCTCCCAGAAGCAGCCCAGGCACGTGTGGTGTAGCTCTGCGTCGGTGGCCCAAACTGGTTCTCAACCCAAAACGCCCCGTGCTCCCCCGACCCAGGAGCAAGTGGCTTCTGAGCGAGGCACCCACCTGCCTTGTTTGCAGATGGCGTTGAGCGCTGCGTCCCCTTTTTATCGAGGCTATGTGTCTGACATCGACTGTCGCTGGGGCGTGATCTCCGCATCCGTGGATGACAGGACTCGGGAAGAGAGAGGACTGGAGGTAGGTGCGTCCTCGAAGACGCAGGTGTGGCCAGCAGGCTGTAGGCTGCACACTACCCCCACTGCTCGCCTCGAGTGGCTGGCCCACATGGCAGAGGTGCCAAGGACACTGCCTGGTGGGCATGCAGGATGGCGACTTGGGGTAGGAATAGTTGTTGAAGCCTCGGGCTTTAGCTTCCTTTATGATAGCAGCTCACGTTTCTGGTTCACAAGTCAGTGCTGATAGCCCTGGGCCCGTGCAAACACTCTTGTGAGACCCTTAGTGCTGGGGCGCCTGGTAGGCAGAGTCAGCCCTCAGGGAGAGTGGAGCTTCAATGAGGGTGACCCAGCCCACTCCTGGAGCACTGTGCCTCACAGGATGGTGGGGCCACCACAGCCACCAACAGTGGTGTTTGATCAGCAGCCCCGCCCTGCAGCCAGAGCCTGGGTGTGGACATTAAGAGAATTGCCCACAAGAAGGCCCATGTTCTCAGCTCGGGCTGTTCTGCTCTGGCTGAGCTACATCCCCAGCGCCTTTTATTTTATTCCTTTGTTTCATTTTGAGTCAGAGTCTTACTAAGTCACCTAGGCTGGCTTTAAGCTTCTGATCCTCCAGCCTCAGCTTCCCAGGGTGCTAAGATTACAGGGCTCTGCCAGCGTACCTGGCTGCCACCGTGGTCCTTGTGTAATTATCTGCTACATATTGAATGCGCTGCCTAGAACTGTCCTTTAAAAACGTTGTTATAGGCCAGCAAGACAGCTCAGTGGACTAAGTGCCTGCTGAGGCAAGCACAGAGACCAGGGTTCAATCCCCAGCACCACAGGCTGCACTGGCCCACTCCCGGGTGCACTGTGCTGGCCACCGAGATCAGGCGGCACACCTGTAATCCCAGGGCTGGGGAGACTGAAAACAGGAGGACCACTACGCGTCTGAGCTGCATAGTGAGCCCCTGCACCAAACACATAAAGAAGACTATGGTTGTACATTAGTTGAGGTGGTAACTTCCAGACCATTCTGTGGCATTCATTCATGCTTGTTCCATTGCAGCCACTGAAGCACAATAAGTATCGGATCAGTAAGTCCCGATACGACTCAATAGACAGCTACTTGTCCAAGTGCGGTGAGAAGTACAATGACATCGACCTGACGGTAGACACGGGCGTCTACGAGCAGCTGGTGCAGAATGGTGAGCGGCCCGGGAGGGCGACGGGGCCTTGCTGCGCACCTTTTGTTCTTAAAAGCACTCTTCGCCTTTTTCTGACTCCTGGTCTGGTTTCTGTTTTTAGTGTGAAGTCTCTAACTTTTCTTATGAGGCTGCTTGTTCCTAAAGTCCAAGTTCACAATACTTGTGAGATCTCCTTGACTTTTAGCAAAAGGAACTTACTTTGGAGCTCTGTCTAGGTCCACACCAGTGCCCAGCAGGCATTGTGTACGTGGTGAGTGAGCCTGACTCTCCCCAGCTCCGTAGGATAAAGTCCTGGGCGAGCTCAGCACTGCAGTCCAGACTCCTGCACTCCCAGATGCCCTCGCTTCAGATGGGCGTGGCGAGTGGCCGCAGGCGCACAGGGGCCCATGCTCCACGTCTTTGCAGGCATCGATCACCTTCTGGCCCAGCACGTGGCCCACCTCTTCATCAGAGACCCCCTGACACTGTTCAAGGAGAAGATCGACCTGGACGACGCCAACGAGTCCGACCACTTCGAGGTAGCACCCCTCACATGAGCCTCACGGCATGAAGCAAGAGACCATTTTCTGTACCCGGGAGGAACTGGGGGCAGCAGGAGTCTCACAGGCTTCTCATTGCTTAGTGCAGTAAAATGCCAGGAAAAATAAAAACTAGTTTCAAGTGCCCAGTTTATTCAGTCCTACGTTTCTGTATTCAGTGTTTTCTCTCATTTGCTGAATGGTGGAAACTGCAGTCTACTGCACAGGACGAGCCTAGCCATTCGTTGGTTTCAGCGCAGCAGCCTCCAGCTGTTCCCGTTGGGCTCTGCGGCCTTGCCTTCCTACATCACTCGAGCAGCCTGAAAGCAAGCAGGGCCGGGGAGATAGCTCAGTAGAATATGCACTTGTCTGGCAAGCACAAGGTCCTGAGTTCAATCCCCAGTACCACAAAAAAAAAAAAAAAAAGCAGGCTTCTGTGTTGGTGCTGTGCCCTCGTGGTGCTGCCCCACACGGGGCAGAGCTGCTTTCATCCTGCTTCTGTATTGCAGAATATTCAGTCCACAAATTGGCAGACCATGAGATTTAAGCCCCCACCCCCGAACTCCGACATTGGCTGGAGAGTGGAGTTCCGCCCCATGGAGGTGAGGCTGGGCCCAGCACGCGGGGTCGTCCCCTTCTGGTGATGCGTTGGTCGTGAGGCAGCAGGGGACACCCAGTGTGTCTGTTCTGAACAGGAATATGGGGGCAATATGGGCCGGAGGCAGTGCTGGGCGAGCCGTCCCGAAGGGCCAGGCTCGGGCAGGGAGGCCGCGCGGCTGCTCCCTGACAGCCCTGGGCTTCTGCTCTGCAGGTGCAGCTGACCGACTTCGAGAACTCTGCCTATGTGGTGTTTGTGGTGCTGCTCACCAGGGTGATCCTCTCGTACAAGCTGGATTTCCTCATTCCGCTCTCCAAGGTGGGTGTGCGGGGCCTCTGGGTGTACGGGAGGACTGAGCCCTTTCCCCTTCGCCCTTGTTCTGCCTTTTCCGCATTGACCTTGCTTCTAGAGGCCTGCTTGTTTCTTCTCCTTGTTCAAGGCAGCAGCTGGAAGAGGTCCCTCGCCCAGAAGATGTGTCCTTGGTCTAGAGTGTGGGTGGAGGGAGACCAGGCCAAATGGGGTAGCTTCGGGGGAGGGAGCTGCCTTTCTCATGTCACAGAGACAGGTCCTGTGGCCACGCCTGTTCTGCAGCCCTCTGGGGCTGAGTGAGGGAGATTGCAAAGCTAAGAGTCCAGTCTAGATGGCAGCTGGCCACAGCATAGGGCTGAGTTCTGTGCAGAGGCTCTGGGATCGGCCCCAGCACTGATGAGGGGCTGGAGGAGGAGGTGGGAAAAACAAAGACCCAAAAGGTATCCCTCGGCAAACCTAGTGGGAGCATGCACACCCAGCAGCAGCTTCGCAGTGAGCCCTGTGGACCAAGGCACGTGGGCAGCCTGGGCGTTCTCAGGCACAAGCACATTTTCTTACTCTATAATTGGGCAGGGTCTCACTATGCAGTCAGGTTGGTCTTGAACTTGCTACACAGCCCACTGTGACCTCAAACTCCACAGCAGCCCTGCCTCAGCCTCCCAAGTGCTGGGATTGGAAGTTTACACCACCACACATGGGAGGAAGAAAAGGCTTTTAAGAGTCATCGTGCGTATCAGGAAATGCAGTGACTTGTATTTAGTTTGAGAAACCAAATACATGTTTGCCTTGGCAAGGTGTTAGAGAAATCAGAATTGTGAAAAGCTGCATTGGAAAGTTCAGTGTTTGGCTAATAATGTAGAAGTCCATATAGCAAAGGTATGAGACATGGTAATAAAAGAAAGAATGGACAAATATTAAGGAGAAGAGATGGAAAGAAATCCCCAGATCCTGGGCAGTAAGATGACTATAGAATTATTTTTTCCAGCCACATTCTTGAAATTCCAAGTGATTCTTACAGAACCATGTAGGTCCACTTGGCCTGCTGCACCTGTCCACGGGGCAGGGTATAAACCTGAGGGAAGGGATTGGGGAGATAGCTCCGTGGCACAAGTGCCTGCCTGGCAAGTGCAAGGTTGTGAGTTTGAATCCTGGTCCCGCAAAAAAGTAAAAATAACCTGAGGGAGCTCTCCCTGGTTGGGCGGGGGTGGAGACTGGAGGTGAGGACACAGAAGGGTGGGGCCCTTCATTCCACGTGGCTCCCTCCTCACAGCAGAACCTGACAAGAGCTGGCCATGTGCCAGGCCTGGGTACCAGCGGGCTAGCCAGGACACAGCCCTCCATGGGGGCTGCCCCATGTCCTGGGCTGGGGTGGGAGAAAGGAATGTTAAGTGTGTCTCTCTGCTGGCAGTGAGTGATAATATCAGTACTACTTGTTTAAAAGTAGGCCGGGAAGATAGCTCAGTAGAATAAGCACTTGCCTGGCTAGCACAAGGTCCTGAGTTCAGTCACACACACACACACACACACACACACATGTGTGCACGCACACTTTCTTTCTCTCTCTCTCTCTAAAGGAAATCACTAGTATAGAAATAGAATTCTTGGGTCCCGGCGGGATGGCTCAGTGGTCTAAAGCGCCTGCTTGGGAAAGCTTGGGCGGCTTCAGGGACCGCAGTTCGATCCCTGGCACCACATGCTGTGCCAGCCCTGCCCTCAGGGCAGGCTGAGCCGGCCATAAAAATGAGTGAATAAACAAATAAAGGTTCTGAAACAAGAAAAAAAAAAAGAAAAGAAAAAAGAAATAGAATTATTTAGTCTAGAACTGAATTTGCTTCTAAACCTTTGGCCAGAAGAACAAAGAGAACAGAGGACTCTAGTGCCAAAGGCATGGTGTGGGGCCATGAGTGCTAGAAGTATAAAACCCACAGAACAGAAAGCAGGAGAAAAGAACACAGTGCCACCCCATGGCAACTCGGGGTGCCCTGTCAGCCACAAGGAGCTCCCGAGTGAGCTGAAGAGAGCGCGAGGGGTGAGCACCGGGAGGCAGAAGCAGCTGCTCAGTGGGGCTGGAGAGCAGTCAGGCCTCCCAGGGGCAGCATGGCACCTGGCACTTACTCTGCCTGAGAGCAGAGCCACTCTAGGCCGCGTCAGAATGCAGACGAAAAGAGCAGGAGACCCAGCCCCGGCCGCATTGCCGTCCGCCCTGTGTGCTGCTCACTTGCCTCTTAACCTAAGCAGGTGGCTCCCCCTCCAGCCCGGCTCTGTGAGCTCACCTGGGAGGCTGAGGCAGGGCACCCTCAGCTGAGCGCCTGGCTGCCCTCACTTGGCATGCGGGCCTCAGCTCCTTTCCCCTGGTGGCTGCGCAGGTCAGCGGGGTTAGTGAGGACATTGTGCGTGCTGCGTCTCCACCAAGAGGAGGCAGGGTGGCGTTAGAGACTGGGCTGTTGGGAACTTCCAGCACCTTTCCTGTGACATTTTGAACACAGTCGAGATGGCAGGTTGTCCAAGGAAGGCAGTGGCAGTGAGGCTGGCAGCTGGGCTTGAGCTAAATGGAGGCCGATGCAAAGTGCTTTCATCTTGGTTGGGCTTGGGGGTTGGTGTGCTGAACCAGGGCTTCACTTAGAGTCGGGCTGAGCCCAAGACTGGCGTCCCCTGCTCGCGCTCCCGTGCTCCAAACTGCACATGTGCACCACCATGGCTGGCTGAAACGTGCTTCTCACAAAGATGTCACAAAAGCAGAAATTAAAGTAAAGCCGGTAGTCTTCATGAACTTCCGTCAGACTGCGCGAAAGTCAAACTCCACTGGAAGTTAAAACCTTAGAGATAACCCCAGCCACACAGACTGAATTTCAAACTCGTTGGAATGTGGTGCAAATGCCAGAGCGTTAGGAAGCCTGGCGTGTCCCAAGAGGGCAGCAGCAGGGCTCGCCAGGCCACCCTCCCCGTCCACCCAGCCCCTCCACAGCTGCTGTACTGTCAGGATCTGCCTCGAGGCTCTTCGGGAGTAGGTAGAGAACTCACCAAAGGCTCTTATCAGGCCCGTGAGAGTGGCCAGAGCCGCCAAGAAATCGGCAAGCCCTGGGGACTCGAGCCTGCCAGCCCCAGGCCTGCTTCTCCCGAGTCGAGGCCCCTGGCAGGAGGGGTGGCACTGCCCTGCGGTCTAGAGAGCAGGGCTCGGACCCAGCCCCGCCCCTGGGACCTTGTGACTGCTAATGGGTGTAGGGAGCCGCTCGCCTTCCTTTTCTACACCACAGATGCTGCAAGAGTCAGAGCAGAGGGCTGGCTATGCATGGAGACTCCCTCCAGAGGGGCACGTGTGCCAGTGCGGCTCGGGGCAGCCCACCGCACACACGTCCAGCAGAAGGAGTAGGGGCCAGGGGCTGAGGCAGGTGCCGCCTGTCTGCTTCTGACACCAGGGCTCACCTTAGCCTGGCTCTTCCTTCCCTTAGGTTGATGAAAACATGAAAGTGGCGCAGAAACGAGACGCCATTCTGCAGGGAATGTTTTATTTCAGAAAAGATATTTGCAAAGGTAACGTGCTCGTGGGTTTTGAGGGTCGGGCTCTGCTGCTGCCGGCAGTGCTGCAGCACCTGCGCCCTGCCCACAGGTGGCAGCGCGGTGGTGGACGGCTGTGGCAAGGTGCCCGGCAGTGGCTGTGGAGGCGGCGGCTGCTCAGAGCTGGCCACAGAGGAATACACGCTCATGAGCATAGACACCATCATCAACGGGAAGGTAGGCCCGCCCCAGCGCCCCGCCCCAGCACCCCGCGGCCTCACCCCCTGACCCCGCGCCTCTTGCAGGAGGGGCTTTTTCCTGGACTCATCCCCATCCTGAACTCTTACCTGGAAATCATGGAGGTGGACGTGGACACCAGATGCAGTATTATGAACTACCTGAAGCTAATTAGGAAGAGAGCGTCTGGTATGGTGGCCTCTCCTTTCTCTTCCTTCGTGGTCTACTCTGTGGTGCATGTGACTGTCCCTGCCTGACTCCTATTTGGAGAGGCCTGGCGAGTTTCCAGGGTCGCATCCTGCTGGCTGTCTGACAGGGCAGAGCCTGTGCCAGTGGGGCCGGCGTGCAGCAGGCGACCTGCGGGCGCCTTTGCCTGCTAAAGAGGTCACATTCTCAGTGCTTGCCATGGGGCCGGGAACTGGGCACACCAGGTGCCAATGAACGTAGAGTGGTGCCAGCAGTGACGTGCGCACTGCACGTCAGCCGTAGAGCTGAGCGCCTCTCGACAGCCTGGCTGCCGGTCCCGCGTGGCTCACTGTGCTCGCAGCTGTCTGGCCCTGGGCCTCTCCACACTTGGGGCGTGACCCATCATGGCACAGTCCTCATAGCCCCATCTGAGCCGTCCTCCCCACGTTGGGAGGACGCAGAAGGCTGTGCCTGCCCATGGGGTCACATTAACCAGGGGAAGGTGCGCCCTGTGGCCTTGCTGTCCTGCAGGTGGACTGCGTGCGCACCAAAGGGTAGACTGTCCCAGCCTGGCATGCGGCTGCACAGAAAGGTCAGGCTGCCTTCCTCGTAGACAGATGCTTAGGGTAGCCACAGAGTGCCGGTTCTGGTTTTAGAAATGTGCTATTATATGGTGTCAAATGTTTTTTAGGAGAGCTGATGACGGTTGCTAAGTGGATGAGGGAATTCGTTGCACACCACCCTGACTACAAGCAAGACAGTGTCATAACGGACGCGATGAACTACAGCCTTGTTTGGAAGTGTAACCAAATTGCCAATGGATTATGTGAATGCCCAGAGTTGCTAGGGTCAGGATCAGCGTTTAGGAAAGCAAGGCCCAGCGGGAGTGAGACTGACCCGTCCAGCTAGATGGGCCGGGGGTGGGGGGTGGTCGTGAACAGCTGAACAGCTGCAGGCCTACGCGGCCATGCAGAGCCGAGATCCGAGCTCACCTGGCACTGCCAGGGGCAGGAGCGGCCAGGGCCTCTCAGCACTCGACTGAGAGTTTATACAGTGTACATGTACATAGAAAGTATTTTTATGATTAACAATGTATTTTAATATAATACCTGAGTCATCATGAGCTGGCTTATACATTTTTTAATCCTCACTCTGGAGCAGCTACTATCCAAGCAGTTCTGTAAATGTAATGTACTAGTGATTGTACAACACCCGCATTCCAGAGTTTAAAAGGTTATTGTCGATGTCTGTTCCTTTAAAGGCTACCTGGGACCTGATTCACTGGAGTTTACCACTTTGCTTTGTAAACGTATCTCGCTAGCTTCCTCTGGCTAGCTTCCTCTGTGTCTGCGCTGACTGCAGAGAGCCTTGGCTCTTCGCAGCTGTTCGAGGGCAGTCCTGGGTCCCTGGTACGTCCTGCAGGCCGCCGCCTTAGCAGTGAGGAGCTGGCTGCCCTCGCCCCTAGCTTTCATCGCTAACTAAACCCACTGGTGATAGCTCTGACTCTGTGTTCAAATTTGCTGAGTCAGTCACTTAAGGCCAGCTCTGTAGGAGGAAACGAGGCTGCTGTCAAAGTTCCTGCGTGAGGACAGCTGGGTGTCCCGCTTCCTCTCATCCTCCCTCCCTCCTGCTCCAAAAAAAGGTAGGATCAAAGTTTGGTCCCATACATGCCACAAGTACTGTCAGAACACCGTCAGCCTTCCATTTGGCCTGTCGTTCTGGTTGCTACTATGTATTAAAATTTCGAATCAAATCAGTTACTGTTACTCATTTTGTGGTCTCTGGAAGCCATTCACCCTGGGTGTTACTTGGGGCACATCTTGTGTCCAGCCCCTCCTCTGTGCACTCGTGAATAAACAGAGGTGCACTGATCTGTGCGGGCTGTGACTGCAGCCCATCTGGTGGGGTCCACGCAGGGCGCTGCCGGGCGTCGCATGCTCGGCTCCCCCAGGGCTGAGCCCTGCCTCGCTCTGGGTGGGGCCGAGCTTGGCTCTGGGGGTCCCCGGAGGCCTGGCAGCTGCTGTCTGTGGGCCTGGGACAGCCAGGACTTGGAGTGTCAGTTGCTAGTTGCAGCAAGCCCATTTAAAGTCTCCCGTAACTGTTGCCTTGAGTTCTGGAGGGATGCTCAGGTTTCTCTTGCACCAGACTAAACCAGGTCGTGGTGCGTTCTCAGCAAGGCTCTCACAGCTTCACATGCTGCCCTGCGAGGGTGGCTGAGGACACAGGGCTGCTGCAGCAGAGCTGTGAATCCTGGAGTAAACCACAGGCGCTGCTTGGGGTGGAAGGAGCCGGCCACACGTCTGTCTGCCGGTCACATCTGAACCGAGAAGAGGTTTCTGCCCCTCACTCGGCTCACATGTGACGGGGTCCCCAGAGGAGAGCCCCAGGCTGTGGTGTGGGAGGCTGTGCCTCTCAGGGGCTGGCGGGAGGTTTCTAGGTGGCCCAGGATCTGCGTGAAGAGGAAAAGCGGAAGCAGCTTTCGCACTCCGGGCAGGAAGTCGTGCGCAGCTGGCCCGGTCACGTGAGACCCTCTGCTGAGGCCCCATGGCCCTACCAGCAGGTGAGCGTGGGTGTCTGCTCCTCGTCTCCATGGACTCAGTGTAAAGTTTAACTTGCCCTACAGAGTCCCTGTTGGGAATTATTTTGGGAAATAAATTGATTTATTTTTTAAAGTGTAACATGAGGCTAGGGATGTAGCGCCGTGGCACAGTGCTGGCCCAGCAAGTGTGTAGTAGTGAGTTTGATTCCTGGTATCACAAAACAAGTGAGATGGCGTCTCAGTGCCACTACAACCATACCCTTGGCCAGAGAGTTCAACAGCAGGCGTTTCTCAGTTTTAGAGGCCCTCGGTCCTGAGTCAGGGCATATTCGTTCCTGCGAGGGCCTGTCAGGATCTGTGAGCGTCACTTTCTACGCCCGTCACAGCCCCAGTAAGGACTCCGCCCCGTCCTCAGCCCTGCCCACCCCCTGCCATCGCACTCCCGTGAGGCAGTGCAACACGCGACACACAAGTGCCCAACCGAACGGACCAGCGAGGGCTGCAGGGAGCGGGGCCGCGCTGGCGACCCCAGCCGGGAAGGCGCTGGTGGAACTCTTACTCGGGGTGAGCAGAGGCTGAGCCGGGCCGCGCACTCCCCGGCCGCTGCTCCCGAAGCTAAGTGTAGGGGTGCGCCCTGCAGCAATGAAGGAAGCGAGTGCGGCTGCGCACACCGAAGCCGGAGCCGGCCCCCGGCCGTGCTGCACGCGTGCACGTGGAGCTTCTGAGCCAACAGCGTTAAGTGGCCCTGAAGTCACACTGGTGGCTGCCCAAGGACAGGAGTCAGTGTGCCGCGGCAGAGACAAACCTGGGAGGCCCCGGTGCTTCAGTTCCTAATCCAGGTGATGGCGTGGTGCACTCACACGTCACAGCTGTACTCAGGATGAGCACACCCCGCGCTCTGTTAGACCTTCCGAACAAAAGCTGTTTAGAAAGACGCAAAACCTAGCGACAGTGCTTGTGTTCAGTAACTGTTCTTACCTCTTTGAATCCATTCTTTGTTCAGCACGTCATCTCAGCAGAATAGAAGCCTGTCAAAGTGGGAGGCAGAGGTGGGTGGAGGAAGATCCCGGAAGCGGCAAGTGTATGAGCAGTCAGATGCAGTGTGTGTAGTGCCGGTCCCCAAGATGAATGAACTGTACCTCACCACATCTGAATGGAAATTTTTTAAACATCGAGTGTTAAGTGCCTAGGAAGTATATCAGAACGAAATTCAGACAGGGTCCAAGTACTGCTAGCATAAAAGCAAGAATGTAGATTCAAGTTCAAATC
This sequence comes from Myocastor coypus, assembly GCA_004027025.1. Classification (NCBI taxonomy): domain Eukaryota; kingdom Metazoa; phylum Chordata; class Mammalia; order Rodentia; family Myocastoridae; genus Myocastor; species Myocastor coypus. The sequence continues at coordinate 25,213 of PVJA010028115.1, forward strand.
CCAGCGTCTGCACACACTGGCTGGCTTTGGGCATGCGACACAGCCTTTATCTGTAAAACACACGAGAAGACCTTGCTGAGCTGTGGGGGCTGGAGGCAGGGGCTCCCTGTGGACACAAAGCACATCAGCTGGGCTCGGGCAGGCCATCGGTCCCTCTGCTCCCTGCCCAGAGCCAGGGGACCTTTAGCTGAAGAGGACACAGGACGCATGTTGGCTTTCTCCCAGCATCACACATTTTATCTTCGTCCCCGCTTGCTCTACCCAAGAGTGAAGCAGAAGTCGGAGAAGCCAGTCACGCCTCGAGCGTGGGATTGATGACCCAGGTGGAGGTGGAGGGAGGCATTCGGACTTCTCGTCACTGGGCCTTTCAAGTGGGCTTGTTGGGCCCGAGAAAGCCATGTTCTTTAAGCACTATTAGCCTTCTTGCAAAGCAGAGATGTTGCGGAATCTCAGATGGAAAATATTTTTGTGGGTGTCTTAGTTACTTTTCTCTCATTGCTGGGACAAATACCCGATACTCAAACTGAAGGAAGGAGAGGTTTCTTTAGCTCACAGTTTGTGGAGGTTTCAGTCCATATTCGGCTGGCCCAAGGCACAGTGGAACAGAGCAGAGAGCATCCAGTTCATGGTGGCGGAACAGCAACAAAATGGTGACAGAGGCAGCCAATCAACCAGGGCAGCAGAGCAACAGCTTAAGTCTGTCTCTCTGTCCCTCTTTGTATTCCAATCAGGCTCTCTACTTTAGGATATCCACCCCAGACCACACCATAGTCCCAGCCATACTCAGACCAATAATCCCATCAGTTTTAAAACACATAATCCCAGGGATCATGGATTAAGTCTCAAACTCTAGCTCAGTACTAAACCACATAATCCCAATGACTCATAAGTCAAGTCTCAATCTATAGAAGTCCCTGCCCCATGACTGCATGAGGCTTTGGGGGGACAACTAGACATAATCCATAACAACTAAGCCACATAGCTTAGTTGACTAAAGCACCTGCTTAGACACAGGGACTGGGGTTTGAGACTCCATGTGCCATGCTGGCCCCACCCTGGCACACACCGAGATAGCGATTGAGATGGGGCATGGTGGCACACGCCTGTAATCCCAGCACTTGAGAGGCTGAAAACAGGAGGCTCACTATGAGTCTGATCTGAGTAGTGAGACCTTGTAGAGCTGTGCTAAATACATAAAATATAATGAAAAGTTTTGCACCAATGCGTTAGAAGGCAACTTTTATTAACACTAGAAGGCTGGCATGAGCCAGGTCCAAATGACCAGCCCTAGCTTAGGTAAAATAGCAGCTTATGTACATTTTGCAAGCAGGAAGCACAGTTGGTCACATACATGTCACATGTCAGGCAGATGTGTCGGGGTAGGTTTAACTAGAGGGGACCATTAGGCAGGAAGGCTGGGGAGGTCAGGGTCCAGGCAGGTGAGTAGGATTATGTCCTGTACGGGGCTGGTCTGCTGGAATAGACAGGCCAGCCAAACAGGACGTGTGTGCAGGCTGCTGTGAGCTGCTCAGCGCCGGGTCCAATCATCTGAGTCACAGTTTGGTAGCCAGGGCCGCTGAGTGACAGGCTACTTAGCTACTACAGAGATACCCAGGAGTCTGATCTGTGTAGTGAGAGCTCGCCGAGCCGGTACTAAAGGAATCCTAGACGCAAGTGATGAGAAGCCCCTACCCTGTAATGGCAAGCCATCTAGATGCTGCAGCCCAGGCCCCCTAGTACACAGTGCCAGTGCTACGATGACCTCAATGTGCAGCTTTGGTAGAGGGCCCTGGGTGCCCAACATGACACTCATGCCATGAGCTCACCACCGCTGCCTGGTACCATCTGCCTTGAAATAGAGAACACCTCTGGCACAACTGCAGCGTCCAGGCCTGGGCCAGTGGCACCCAGGGCCTCTGTCCACGGCTGATGCATGCAGTTGGCTGTGGCCCTTCACCCCAAGGCAGGCTCTCTGTGAGGCACAGCCCTTTATAGTCCTGCCTCATCCACAGTGTCCCAGCGACAGCAGCCTGCATCACCGGAGCCTGCAGCCCCAGGGGGAGAAGCCCTCTCAGTGCTCCGGAAGTGGAGCAGGGCAGCCTGGAGCTACACAGGAGCATCACCACGTGTCCCAGTCAGGAGACCAGAACTCTTCCAGCTCTGTCTCTTAGATTTTCTGTGACACTGAGCAAGTCATTTGCTCTGTCTGGAGTTCAGTTGTCACATTTGAAAAGTAAAGGGGATCATGCTGGTGAGATGGTTCAGCAGTCTAAAGCGCCTGCTTAGGAAAGCTCAGGCAACCTCTGGGAACCAAGGTTCGATCCCCGACACCACATGCTGAGCCAGCACCTCCCCTGGGGCAGGCTGAGCCAGCCATTAAAAAAAAAAAAAAAAAAATTGAAAGTTGAAAAGTAAAGGGGATGATGAAAATATGTAATATAACCATTGTTAAATTTAAACAATAAAAAATTGAAAAAAATAAAATAAAAAAGAAAAAGAAAAGTAAAGGGGACCAATCTCCAAGTTACACTGGGTTTGTCCCAAGGTTAATATTGAGGTTCTATACTTAAAAAGCCTTTGCACTGGAAGGTATGTGTTCCTACTTTATTTTATTTATTTATTTATTTATTTATTTATTCTTGTTTCAGAACCTTTGTTTGTTTATTCACTCATTTTTATGGCTGGCTCAGCCCAC
>PVJA010028116.1:0-27887 GCA_004027025.1 Myocastor coypus
GTCTCACTGTGCAGTTGAGGCTGGCCTTGAGCTCACTTTTGTAGCCAAGGCTGGTCTCGAACTCACACCAATCCTCCTGCCTCAGCCTCCCGAGTGCTGGGATTACAGGCATGAGCCACCACGCCCGGCTTTTTTTTTTTTTTTTTAGATTTTTTTATGAGTCTCCAGGCATGGTTTTCACTGTGATTATTATCTCTGTAGTTATAAGAGAAATTTCTGATTTGATTTTTTGTTTTTGTTTTTGTTTTGTCTTTTTGAGACAGGGTCTCGCTATGCAGTTGAGGCTGTCCTTGAGCTCACTTTTGTAGCCCAGGCTGGTCTCGAACTCACACCGATCCTTCTGCCTTAGCCTCCCGAGTGCTGGGATTACAGGCGTGAGCCACCACACCCGGCTTATTTTTGTTTCTTTTAAGGCAAGATTTTATTAAGTTGCTAAATTGCCCATTCTGCACTTGAACTTGAGATTTTCCTGTTTCAGCCTCCCAGTGTGCTGGAATTACAGAGCCTGTGTCACCATCTCTGGTTTCACAACAGCCCTTAAAGCATTTTACTGAAAGGAAAGAGGTCTGTGTCACCTCTGTTCACATGTCACTGACTAAAACAGAACCCTTGGGGCTGGGAGATGGCTCCGTGGCACAAGTGCCTGCCTGACAGGTGCAAGGTCATGAGTTTGAACCCTGGTCCCTCATAAAAAAAAAAAAAAAAAAAAAAAAAAGGACCCACTGTCAACCCTGAGGTCAAGGTGACAGAAAAGTATACTAGAGGGGTTATGAAGTAAGCAAGGCAGCTAGTGCCCCTGAAGGGTCTTTCATAAATGGCTTGTAAAGACTTGAGCGACAGCAAATATCTACTATGTGTTGGGTACTGAGCCATGCAAGAGAAATGTGACTGCAGGCGATGACTAATCCTGATGTCAGCCTGATCCACTTGAGAGACACCTCAGAGGCCAGCAACGACAGCTTGAGGCACCACCTCCAGCGCTGAGGGCCCTTGCCCCACACCCCTGAGCTCTTCCTCCTGCTCCTGTTCCTGCTCCCTGGGCGCTGTGAGCTGAGCGGCTTTTCCCCTCTATGCCTTTGCACTTTGCTGCTCGTGCCTTAGAGCCACCAATCTTGGACCGGAGCCACAAGCCCCCACAAGGGTTTCCTCATTAAGGTTGTGTATGTCAGGCGTTTTGTCCGAGCAGCAGAAAGGCAACCGAGGTGACTCATAACAATGGAAATTAAGTCTTCCAGACATTGTCCAGCAGATATTCTGCTGAAGACATCCCAAGCACCAACGCCTTGAATTCCTACCCCAGGGAGCATTACAAAAGGTGAGAACCCTGGCTTAGAGAGGCAATTCACTTGCCCAAATCCACACAATGGCACCCTAGAGGAGTTGACAGTGGAGCTTCAAGGACGTGTCCAAGACTTCACACATAGATTGCAGGAGATACTATACTTTTTAAAATTTGAGTAATGTGTCAGTCACCCACCACGTTAAAAACCTGAGCTGCTGTCAGAATAGAGCAGTGTTTAAGGACAGGACGGAGCGCTGAGTTCTTTCTATCCTCCTACTACTTCCATAACCTGGGCAATTTGACTAACTCTTTCCAGACTATGGATTCCATCTAGGCTGTGGGATGCCCATTCTAAAGGGCACACTGAGCATCCCTATTGTTCCAGATCCCAGGGCATCAACAATGGTGAACACTCTCTATCCTGATTTTTCTTATCTGGGGAAATAGGAAATCAATGGATCAAAATGCAAGGTAGCATTCATAGAAGAAGCAGCGGAAGGAAAATGAGTGACAAGGTTCCAATTTGGACCGAGTAGTCAGCAAAGACCGTCCTGGTAGAGTCCCTAATAACATGTGGGAGCGAAGGAATTATGGGATGTTCTAAGACAGCATGCTTTCTAAGGAGCAAAATCAAATACAGTCCAAACCTCTGCAGCCACACGGTTTTCTCTGTTTGGGGAAGAAAGAGAATGGTAAGAGGTACAGCAGAAAGCAAGGCAGGGCCAGGTCATGGGAGCCTCTCAGGCCATGCAGAGAGTTTTTCATTCTATGGAAGTGTGAGGTTTAAATAGGGTAACCCACAGGAAGATGCTCAGCTGAGTGCCAGGTGCCTCGGAGGCCTTAGCCGACCTCAGCAACTCTCATTACATCAGTAACAAATATTTAGCAGGTGTCTGCTGCACACCGGACACTGCCTAGGATGCTTGAGATTCATGAGTGTACACAGATCTCTGCCTACGTGAAGTTCAAGTTGAGTAACAAATCTAGGATCTGTGTGCAGTGCAGCATTCCTACTGTTAAAATCTTAAATTTGAAATACCGTAAAATTCAGAAATTCCTTTAGCAACATGAGCCACAAATGCAAAACTCAACAACATGTATCTTTGCTTCATGCACAAAATTATTATTATTTATCTATTTATTTATTTTTTATTTTTTGGTGGGACCAGACTTCAAACTCACGACCTTGCACTTGCCAGGCTGGCATGTATACACAAAGTTATTAAAGATATGATATAAAAAGAGCTTCTGTCTATGCTTCAAGTTTAGATGTGGGTCCCATCGCAGGCTATACCATGCACACATAAATATTCTAAAACTGGGGGGAAAAGTAAAAAATCTGAACACCTCTGTTCCCATGCATTTCAGAACAAGGATACTCAACTTGTATATGATTAATAACTAATAAGAGAGCATACAAGAAAGTAGTAGATGTTATGGCTACTACTTAGGAAAGGAATTCAGGAGTGGAACAAGAGAATGTTAGGTTGTTACATGAAGTCTTTCTCAGTGGGAATGATGCAATGTAAAAATATGATCTCGGGTGGATGACCTCCACAGGGAAAGCTGAAACTCCAGATCTGAAAAGTTCCTGGGACGCGTTCATGTTCTCTAAAAACTAAGAATGAATTTTAGGAACAAACAGAGATAATGAGCAGAACATATTTATTGAGGGAAAAGAAGGCTCCTGTCTGAGAGAGGGACAGGAGGGGGGACCCCTGAGTGGATGTCCCCTGGGAAGCTGTCTCTTCCAGGAACTTTTATAGACTAAAACCATGTGGTGAGAGCCTGCGAGCCTGTGTCTATGGTCCGGCCCATAGCATCCAGCTGCCCCAGGCCGAGCTCTTGTGTATGGCTCCACGGAAACCGGCTCTGAGGCCCCGATAACAGGCTGCCCCCTCAGCTCTTGACCTGGACCGAGGCTGATGGATGACTGTGCCACTTCCCGAACCGACCGGGAGATCAAAGTGATCCTAGTGTTTGAGCATGTAGACCAAGACCTAAGGACATACCTGGACAAGGCCCCACCACCAGGCTTGCCAGTTGAAACCATCAAGGATCTAATGCGCCAGTTTCTGAGGAGCCTAGATTTCCTTCATGCCAACTGCATTGTTCACCGAGACCTGAAGCCAGAGAACATTCTGGTGACAAGTGGTGGAACAGTCAAGCTGGCAGACTTTGGTCTAGCAAGAATCTACAGCTACCAGATGGCTCTTTCACCAGTGGTGGTTACACTCTGGTATCGGGCTCCTGAAGCTCTTCTGCAGTCTACATATGCAACACTGGTGGACATGTGGAGTGTTGGCTGTATCTTCACAGAGATGTTTCGTCGAAAACCTCTTTTCTGTGGAAACTCTGAAGCTGACCAGTTAGGCAAAATCTTTGACTTGATTGCGCTGCCTCCAGAGGATGACTGGCCTCGAGATGTATCTTTACCCCAAGGAGCCTTTTCCCCCAGAGGGCCTCGCCCTGTGCAGTCAGTGGTACCTGAGATGGAGGAATCTGGAGCAGAGCTGCTGCTGGAAATGCTGACATTTAACCCGCACAAGCGAATTTCTGCCTTCCAAGCCCTGCAGCACTCTTACCTACGTAAGGAAGAAGGTGACCCAGAGTAAGCAGTGGAGTGGCTGCCACAGAAGGAAGAGAAGCTGCCATTTTCCTTCCGGACACTTGAGTGGAGAGAATCCCCACTGGGAAGGAGACCTCTGCCATTGTCTTTGAGGCTGTGCTGCTCCTGCAATTTTTTACAGAGACTACTTTGTTGCCTTAATGACATTCCCCAACTACCCTCCTTTTGAGGCTTATTCTTCTTGTGACTCATTCCTCTGCACAAAGGGGGTATATCTCTCTCCCCCCACCTTACCTTGATACTGGTCTTTTTTTATACAGAAAAACAAAGTAACACACACACACACACACACACACACACACACACACACACACACACAAAAAAAAAAAAAAAAAAAAAAAAAAACATGTGGTGAAGAGGGTCCAAGGTGAAAATCACCAGAACTTGCTTAGGTTGGAATGAAGTGGGACAAAACTATGGTCAACCAATGAAGTTATAAGCAACATTGCTCAGGTAAAATTGATTAAAGCCAATACCAAATGGGGAAGCAAGTCATGAAACAAGCAGGCTTGAATATGGGAGAGTTTCTCTTCCTGTTGGGGGTTGGGTTATGACTCATTTAGGCTCTTTTAAGGTGATTGATACCTATTTAGAATATCAATCCATGATGCACATTCCTAGGGAAGTATGTGGCTACATTTGTTTGTCTTGAGATCTGGCCCAGAGCTGGGAGTGTCCTGTCTCTTGCAAAGCTGTAAAGTCACCTTGTCTTCCATATCGTCTCCTTGAGGGCCTGGCCCTGTCTGACTGCCTATAATATTTCTATCTAATTAAGCTGCGTACAGCAGGATGATTAGACTTCATTGAGAACAAGGACTTAAAGGAGATAAAGAACAGGTAGAAGTAGATTTGGAGGGAAGAGTATTACAAGCAGAGGTAATGACTGGAGCCTGGAATTGGGGTCATTACTAGTTCAGTCAACAAATATCACAACTATAGGCAGCAGGAACTGGATAATGGGGACGAGATCAAAGAAAAGTTGTGGGGCCTGGCGGGATGGCTCAGTGGTCTAAAGCGCCTGCTTGGAAAAGCTTGGGCGGCTTCAGGGACCACGGTTCGATCCCAGGCACCACATGCTGCGCCGGCCCTGCCCTTGGGGCGGGCTGAGCCGGCCATAAAAATGATTGAATAAACAAAGATTCTGAAACAAGAAAAAAAATAAATAAATAAAATTAAAAAAATAAAACAACAAAGAAAAGTTGGAAGATAGATCCCATAAGGCTTTGCAAGCTGACTTGACTTTTCCCAAGAGCATGGGGGGGGGGGGGTGATGTCAAGGAGGTTCTAATATGTTACTAATGTGGGATTGGAAGCAGAGAAAGTCATGGAAGTCATTCTGTGTCAATAACGGAAGGCAGGACTCAGTTGATAGTGGTGGAGCTGATGGGGAGGAAAAGTGTGGTGATAGCAGTCAGAAGTTTACTGTACCAAGGGAGAAAGGAACAAAGAACAGAGCCTAAGGAAACTGGTTCCTTGTTACTCCAGCAACATGGAGACAAAGTAGGAGAGGATTCCTGGAGGCAACATTCTGTCTGTTCTTTGTTCCTTTACCTGGGAAGTTACCAACCAATGAAGTGCAAGCTAGCTAGTGAATGCTGGAAGGCAATATAGACAGCAGTTTGTTTGCACGAAATTACTTACACACATTCCTTAGCTGTTTGTGGCCCTGCATACATGTCAGAAGTTTCCCTGGCCCAGGGCTCACTTCAAGAGGCTAATCTCAGTGAGTGAGACATCTGAAGCTATATTCATCGGTCTTCTCATCGTTTATTTCAGCACTGACTCATATCATACAAAGAAAAGGATCATAGGTCTATTTTAAGGTAGCGTATTCTCCCTCTCCAGCCCTCTGTCCCAGGCCCTGAGTTATTTCTGCCATAAACAATCTAGGTGAAGAGGGGACCAGGATCAGAATCCCATTCTTGGGCTCTGGGTCTTTAGATGCTACTACTCCTTGATTTCTTAGAGAATGCACTGGTTACTGACACCTGCTGCTCCCACTTTAGGGGTCATTCAAGCAGCTCTATTAAGCTCAGCTCCTGTGAGGAACAAGAGGGCAACACTCACAACAGCAGAGCACCAGCCAGCTGTAACAGAAGGCTCAATCTATCACTCTTCCCCTCACAAATGTCCTCAGAGATATCTTACACCCATATGAATGATGGGCCTTTCTTGTATTAAAAGGACTAATATACTCTTATTTTCATATGTTCATTGATTTACCTTGAACACATTTCCTGAAGGTCAAGCCTTCTGGTAAATGATGAAGGTACACAAGGAGCACCACTGGGACAGTCTCCAACCCCATAGAATCTGTATTCAAGCAGAAGAAAGAAAAGTAGTATCAAGTCAAGCCATAAGCATAGTATATTGTGAGCAAGGCTTAGCAGAGTCACACAGCACACACCTTGGAGCTGGACCCCTTCCTTGGTGATTGTGCCAAGATCATGTTGTTTATATTCTCTGTGACCCATTGAAATGAGGGACAGGAAGACTACCCATTCTCTGGATGTTTTTTTTTTTACTTCTAATAAGAAATAACATTGAGACAATTTAAAAGCACATTAGTAGGGCAGCCACAATAATTGATACAATGCATATTGTTGTCTTCATAGTAGTTGTACAGAGTATATAATGCAGACATGATAACTTTTCTAAACACTTTTAGCACAACTATTTCTTCTCATTGAACTAAGAGAAAGTAGTTGTACACATAGAGCAATATTCCATAATAGGAGTGGGTTATTGGCAGAATTGGCAATGTTGGAAGCTGTTGACTTGAGCCTTTTACAGCTTTACTTTTTATGCCTCATGGTTAAACTTTTCTGGTGAGTGGTTAAGTCCAAGTTAAAACAAGACCCATATAATAAAACATGTATTTCTTGTATCTGACAAGGTCATCAAATCCCCTCAGGATTTACCTTGAAACCATGTGCAGAGTTTTGTAGAACTTTTTTTAGATATGAGCTGTCAGGATGAGTCACGGCCATTGCTTGATCAGTTTGCTCTCTGGGAAAGCCTGAGAGAAATTTTTTTTCTCCAGGTGACTCTCCTTAGGCACACTATACATTGTCTATCCCTTTCCTCTGTGGCCCCATAATTTTCTTGAACAGAAAATTTTGAACACCACTGAGTTATAGGGTGTTACAGTATAGGCTTTCTTACGTCCTGGGCCCTCACTGACTTTGAAGGGATAGGGTCAAAATATTGGCTAACCTTGTAGCCCTTCTTTTTCTCTAAATTTTGGTCTACAAATTTGGGTTCTTTCCAGGGGAGAGAAGCTTAATGATACCATTATTCTGTAATATAGGTACTTGAGCTTATCACTGTCTCTCTAAATATTAAATGCCTTAGACAACATGGAACCGGCATTTTCTATCAGTCATTGATATTCTAATAGATCCCTATAGAATGTGATTAATAAAAATGGTTACATTTTTTTATACAGAAATTTAGAAATCTAAGCATATACAAAATTGTAGCAGGTCAATGTTACGGCATTTTTCCTTGTCTCGTTTTTTCTCTGATTATCTGTTTTCGTTTTCTTTTAAAACAAACATTTACTTGAGAAAGAGTATAGTAATAATTGAAATTACATTAGAAGCAGCACATAGCTAGAAGACCAGAATAACAAGCATTCCAAGCTTGATTCTAGTCTTACATGTTGCTACTCTGAGTGTCAAAAACCTGTTGAAGATTCTTAGGACTATTGTCTAATTCATCCTGTGTACATAAGTGCATGGTTTTTCCCCTGCCAAGTTTCTTAACTCTTCTGCTTTCTGTCTCTTCATTGTTTAATCCTTAAGTCCTTGGTTTCCATTCAGCTATGTTATGTCTTTCCCCTTTTGTTTTTTCTTTTGTGTTCTTACACTAGGGAGAGTATACAATATTCGTACATGTAAGTCTGGTTTATTTCACTTACGAGTATATGTTCAAGATACATCCATTGGTATATGAAATCTTCTAGTTTATCATTCTTTATAGCTGAACAATATTACATTGTACAAAAGCACCACATCTTCTTCAACCAACCTTCAGATGATGGGCATTTTGGTTGTTTCCATGATTTGGCTATTACAAATTATGCTGCTATGAACATAGGTGGGCAAACATCACTATAATATGATGTTTTCAGTTCTTCTGGGAAAATTCCCAGCAGAGGGATAGCTAGATTGAACAGAATTTCCAGACCTAGTTTTTTAAGGAGTTTCCACGTTGCTTTCCATAATGGTTGCACCACTCTGCATTCCCACCAGCAGTGGAGAAGAAAAGGTTCCTTTTTCCCCACAGCTTCTCCTACATTTGTTGCTGGTTGATTTAGCCATTCTTTCTGGGGTGAGATGGTATCTAAGTGTTGTTTTACTTTGCATTTCACAGATGGCTAGCAAAGTGGAGCATTTCCTTATGTATTTATAGATTTATCATATTTCTTCCTCTGAGAAGTGCCTGTTCACCTCAGATACCCATTTCTGTATTGGGTCTTTGAATTTTGGGACCCTAATGTTTTTTAGTTCTTTATAAATTCTAGATAGAAGACCTTTCTGTGAATACTTATTAGCTACATTTTTTTCAAAATTTGTGGGTTGTCTTTCTCATTCTCTGGATTTATTGACACATTAAATAAAATACACAAGTAGAAGGCTGTCGTAAAAGTAGCCAGAACATAGGAGGCATCATGTGAGTATTGGCTGCCATTATCATAAGCACCTGTCTCAGTTACTCTTCTCTCATTGCTGAGCCAAAATGAGAGAATGAAAGAAGGGAAGAGTTATTTAGCTCACAGTTAGTGGAGGTTTCAGTCCCAACTCAGCTGGCTCCAAGGCAGAGTGATGCCTGGAGAGAGCAACTGTTCACGGTGGCAGAAAAGAACAAAATAGAAGCTGCAGCTCAGGCGGCTAGCTAGCCTCTCTCTCTCTCCTCCTTACACTGTAATGTAGATTACTCACCCCAGGGCAGGGTGTAACATGCACACCTGCAATCCCAGCATTGAATAAAGAGTCAATCACAAACTCCGAAGCCATCCATGACTGCACGAGGCTTTGGGAGGGCAACTAGACACAAACCATGATAGCACTAATTCAGACTACACCAGTTCCAAGAAGAGAAGGAAGAGAGTAGGTATAAAACCAGAGAAAGGTAAAAGGGCTGTCTCTCCATGGAGGAGAAATTAAAGAGGAATCTGAAAGAGGGTGAGGAACAGGATGTGCAAAGGTACCAGGAAAGGGAATACAGGGAAAAGCCTTCAAGGCAGAGAGGAGATTATGGAAACACTCCTCTGCAAGGAGGAGTCAAAGAGGTTCAGAGCCTTGGCAGCTGGCCCAGCATTCTGGGCACTTCCTGAATCACTGAGAAGCAGGGAACCATGCACTGCCCTAAACTAAATAATGATGAGCAGAGTGCCCCCAGAAGGTTCTGATTTTGTCAAGTGGTCCTTCCAAAGCCTAGGTCATTCAACTGCCACTTCAGTTGTATGTCTTTCCCTGCTCTCTCTAGGACAGACATCTCTGAGGGGTCTGTACCCAGCCCATGCCAGTAATCTATTGACCCTACCTGCAGGGTCAGGTTCTGTGCCATTTGTGACACGTGACTTGACACCCTATAATACAGGATTGGTCTATGGGCCAACCAGTTTCCCTGGGAATTCAGAGTAGAACCTGGTTGTTCTTGCCAGCTACTTATGACCACTCTCTGAGAAAACATGGACAAAAGTGATGGCCGTGTACGGGTTGTTATGGCTTATGTCCAGATGTCCCTTCAAAGGCTCATGAGGTCACAGGCAAGGCTTCTCCAAGGTAGTGATGTAAAGGATGGCATCTAGCACAATACCCTATTCATTTTTAGAAGCAGGAGAGACTGAGGCAGAACTCCATTCAGTTTGACAACTGCCTGAAGTATTTACACAGAAGCAGCCTTACCTAAATTACTCCATTCCTCACTCCTGCCCCTGCCAGAACTTCACAAACACATAAGAGCTAAGGAGGAGACAGGGCCCATTTAGGGCAATAGGATACAGACTATGTACCCATGCTTAGCCCTAAATCCCTCTGCCCAAGACCTTGCACCTATAGGAAGGACATTACATTCCTGCCCAGTAGGAACAAAGAAACTATAAAAGCGAGCAGAGAACAAAGAACTGGGTCTTTTGTGTCTTCCCAGATGGGGAAAAGAGCACATAGGTTGCCGGTTAATTAATAACATTTCTGTAACACTTTTTCATTTGTTCTCCCATGGGCAATGTATCCAGTCCCAGCCATTACAGTCAGATCTAGAGTGTGTGGTGCTAGGATTAAGTGTATGATGCTGGAATTAGGAATGTGTGACTCCTAAATTAGTTCACTGAGCCGGGCATGGTGGTTCACACCTATAATCCCAGTACTAGGGAGGCTGAGGCAGGAGGATTGGTGCAAGTTCAAGACCAGCCTGGGCTACAGAAGTGAGCTCAAGGCCAGCCTCAACTGCATATCAAGACCTTGTCTCAAAAAGACAAAAAAAAAAAAAAAATCCCAATAAATAAATAAATAAATAAGTAAGTAAGTAAGTAAGTTCACTGGGTCTGATACTCTGGCCTGGCTGCCAGATGTCTCTGGCCCACAGGACCAAACACTCCAGCCCTCCTGCTAGACATCTCTAGCTCACTGGCCTGAACTCTATGGCTCACTGGCCTGAGCACTCTGGCCTGCTCATCTGAACACTCCGGCCTGCCCACCAAACATCTCCTGCCCGCTTGCCTGAGGTCTCCAACCCACTCGCAGGAGTATTCCAGCCCACCTGCCAAACGTCTCTGGCCCGCCCGCCATGTTAGACCTGCTCCGGCCCACTGTGAAAGCAGCCGACCCAGAAGCTAGGCCTAACATGTGACTCAGATCTGCAGCATAGCCTATCCAGCATCAGGCCCACCACCTGAGTCAGAGGTCTGCTCGACGCAATCTTAGCCTACACAGCAGAGAGGCCACCCCAGGTGAGTGAAGCCTCCCTCCCCAGGGCTAAAAGCAGCTCAGCTGAACCAGCAGCCCAGACTGAACCACTAACCCTTGGGCACACAGGCCTGCACCAAAGGTCACAGAAAAGGAGCAAAATGCAATCTCAGGTCCCGAACCCACCTGTAACAGATACAGGAGACACTACCCTACAAGAAAATGAGAATTATGCAGATGAAATCTCTGAACCGATAGCTTCTGAGGTAGACAGGCAAGTGCACAAACATATAGAGCAACTCAGATCGGAGATAACATGTCAAGTAAAAAAAGAAATGTATGAAAAAATAGACGCTGAAGTGGAAAAACAACTGCAGAAACATATAGAGGAAACCAGGACTGAACACTCCAGCCCTCCTGCTAGACATCTCTGGCTCACTGGCCTGAACTCTATGGCTCACTGGCCTGAACACTCTAGCCTGCTCATCTGAAATTAACCACTGAAGTTAAAAAAGATATGTCTAAATTAATAGCATCTGAAGTAGGGGAACAACTATAAAAAAGTACAGAGGAGAACAGAGCAGAAATAATCTCTGAATTAGAGAGAGAGAGGATAACTATAATGAGAGACTTCACTATTATTAAAGAAGATATTAATAAAAAATTAGAGGAGAATAGAAAAATGATGGGCTTTCTGAGTGAGCAATATAAGAAAGAAATATATTGCATGAACCAGTTTGAAAGAGATATACAAGAAAATAAAATCTCAGTCATGAGCTGGCAAAATCGTATGAACCAAAGTGCAGCTAGAATCTCAGATCTTGAAGACACAGTCAGAGCTAGTGAAAAGATAAGAAAGTATCTCTTAAAAACAACTAGCATGCAGGAAAACATAATTCAACATCTGCAAGATGATGCAAAAAATGAACAATGTGAGATTAATAGCAATCAAAGAGAAAGGAGTCAATACAAAAATATAAAGAGAATATGGGCAGAAGTAATAGTAGAAAACTTCCCAAATATGAAAAAACAATTGGACGTACACATAACTGAAGCATACAGAACCCCAAATAACATCAACCTGACTAAAAACACATTCAGACATATGAAAATCAAGATTCCAGAAATTCAGCAGAAGAATAGTATACTAAAAGCTACTAGAGAAAAGAAATTGATCACATTTAAAGGAAAACTCATCAGAATAACAGCAGATTTCTCTTCACAAACCATGAAGTCAAGTAGAGCATGGAGCAGGGTGCTTCAATTCCTCCATGAGAATAAATTTCAGCCCAGACTGCTATACCCTGCAAAACTCTCTATCAAGTATGAGGGAGAAGTGAAATACTTCTACAACAAGGAACAACTAAAGAATTTCAAGATGTGAAAACCAACCCTACACAGCATACTAGAAAATATTTTAGAGAGAGACCAAAATGACTCAAACTCAAGAAATGAGAACAAAAAGATCCCACCAAATAAGCTACTCAATTAAACACAGGAGAAGAAGAGGAACACAGTAGTAGGCAAACATCATGTCAATCATAAGTCAAAATATTTCAATGATAACTGTCAATGTAAATGGACTCAATTCTCCGATTAAAAGAAATAGACTGGCAGAATGGAAAGAAGCAAAATCCGACAATATGATGTATACAAGAAACACACTTAACTCATAAAGAAACTCATAGACTAAAAGTGAAAGGATGGAAAACACTACATGCTCGAGCACCTCAAAACAAAAACAAAAACAAAAACAAAAAAAAGCAGGGGTAGCAACCCTGTGTGCGGACAGTCTAAACTTCAAATGAAAACTGATCAAATGAAATAAACAGGGCCACTACATATTGGTTAGGCAAATAATTCAAGGTGAAGAAGTGACACACATAAATATGTACGCATCCAACACAGGAGCAGCAAGCTCTATACAGCAAACTTTAATGGATATTATAAATCTAATATCCAATAACACAGTCTTAACAGGAGAACTCTACACCCCCTTATCTGAAAAAAGATAGGTCAAACAGACAAAAATTTAGCAAAGAAGTAGCAGAGCTGAGCCAGAACTTGAAACAACAGGAATTAGAGGACATACACAGAGGGTTCCCTCCAACCACTTCAGAATACACATTTTTTTTCAGCTGCACATGAGATATTTTCTAAAATAGACCACATATTATTACATAGGTCATGCTTAAGTATATGCAAGAAAACAGAAATTATCCCATGCATATTATCTGACCACAGTGCAATCAAATTGGAAATAAACGACAAAAGAAACCATAAGAACCCCAGAAATACATGAAAATTAAACAACACTCTTCTCAGCAACCAGTGGGTTACAGATGAAATTAAACAAGAAATTAAACAATATCTTGAATTTAATGCAAATTCAAACACAACCTACCAGATTTTATGGGACGCAATTAAAGCAGTTCTTAGAGGAAAATTTATACCTCTGAACTCACACATTAAGAAAATAGAATGGGAACACATAAATACTCTCATGGAGCACCTAAACCAACTAGAAGCAGAAGAACAGACGAAATCCAAAGCCCAAGGATGGGAGGAAATTATAAAGATTACAGCAGAAATTAATTCTATTGAGACAAAGAAAACAACACAAAGAATTAATGAATCAAAAAGCTGGTTCTTTGAAAGATTAAATAAAATTGATAAGCCCCTAATTAACCTCATCAAAAAAAGACTCAAATTCAAGCAATAAGAAGTGAAAGGGGTGAAATTACTACAGACCCAGCAGAGATACAGAGAATCACAAATAGTTACTTTGAGAATCTCTACTCTCACAGAATTGAAGCCACAGATGAAATGGACAGATTCCTAGAAAAGTACAAATTACCAAAACTGAATCAAGAAGATATTAAAATTCTCAACAAGGGCCTGGCG
Source organism: Myocastor coypus (assembly GCA_004027025.1). Taxonomy (NCBI): domain Eukaryota; kingdom Metazoa; phylum Chordata; class Mammalia; order Rodentia; family Myocastoridae; genus Myocastor; species Myocastor coypus. Next base: position 13,730 of record PVJA010028116.1, read on the forward strand.
GGATGGCTCAGTGGTCTAAAGCGCCTGCTTGGGAAACCTTGGGCGGCTTCAGGGACCACGGTTCAATCCCCGGCATCACATGCTGCGCCAGCCCTGCCCGCATGGTGGGCTCAGCCGGCCATAAAAATGAGTGAATAAGCAAATAAAGGTTCTGAAACAAGAAAAAATGAATGAATAAATAAATAAATTTAAAAAAAAAAATTCTCAACAACCCAATAACAGCCGATGAAATACAAAATGTAATAAAAAGCCTACCGACAAAGAAAAGTCCGGGACCTGATGGATTCACTTCTGAATTCTACAAGAAATTGATAGAAGACTTAATCCCAACACTCTTTAAACTCTTCAGTGAAATTGAAAAGGAAGCAATCCTTCCAAAATCATTCCTAGAGGCAAGTATTACACTGATACCAAAACCAGAGAGAGATGCAACTATAAAAGAAAACTACAGGCCAATTTTTTTGATGAACATAGATGCAAAAATCCTCAATAAAATCCTCACCAATAGAATATAACTAATCATCAAGACCTACTATGACCAGGTAGGATTCATCCCAGGGACGCAAGGATGATTCAATACCCACAAATCTATATATGCAATACACTATATCAATATAGCCAAAGCCCAAAATTCACATGATGGTCTCATTTGATGCCGAAAAGGCCTCTGACAAAGTGCAGCACTCATTCATGTTCAAAGTCCTACAGAAAATTGGAATAGAGGGCCTCGACCTCAACCTGACAAAAACCATCTACAACAATCCAATAGCTCACATAATTCTAAATGGGGAAAAACTGAAGTCTTTTACTCTCAAATCTGGCACAAGACAAGGATGTCCTCTATCATCACTCCTATTCAATATAGTTCTATAATCATTGGCTACAGCCATTAGTTAAGAGAAATAAAAGGAATAAAATTAGGTAGAGAAGAAGCAAAACTATCATTATTTGCAGATGACATGATAATCTACTTGGAAGACCCAAAGAACTCCACCAAAAAGCTACTGGAATTAAACACAAATTCAGTAGCATAGCAGGTTACAAAGTCAACACAGAAAAGTCAGTGGCATGCCTCTACTCAGATAACAAACATACTGAGAGAGAAGTTAGAGAAGCAGTACCTTTTATGATAGCACTGAAAAAAAAAATGAAATACTTAGGGATTAACCTAACTAAAGAAGTAAAAGACGTTTTCAATGAAAACTAGAGTACTCTGACAAAAGAGATCCTAGAAGATTTCAGAAAATGGAAAGATATTCCCTGCTCCTGGATAGGAAGAACTAACATTGTTAAGATGGTCATACTCCATAAGTTGTACAGATTTAATGCAATTCCTATCCAAATACCATCAACATACCTCACAGAACTGGAGAAGTCATTCCTAAAATTTATTTGGAACCAAAAAAGACCCAGAATTGCAAAGATAATTCACGGCAATAAAGGTAAGGCAGGAGGCATTACAATTCCTGACCTAAAGTTATACTACAAAGCTACAGTAATAAAATCAGCATGGTATTGGCAAAAGAATAGACCTGAAGATCAATGGAATATATTAGAAGATGCAGAAGCAAATAGAAACACCCTCAGCTACCTTAATTTTGACAAAGGGGCCAAACAGGTTTACTGGAAGAAAGATAATCTCTTTAACAAATGGTGCTGGAAAAACTTGCTCTCTACAGCCAAAAACTAAACCTTGACCCATGTCTATCACCATGCACTAAACTAAAGTCAAAATAGATTAAAGATCTAAATATTAAAAGAGAAACATTAAATCTCCTGGAAGAGAAAGTGGGAGGAAATCTTGAATACATTGGAGTAGGCAAAAAGTTCATGGACAGAAATCAAACTGCATGTTTAACATTTGAAAGCATGAACAAATGGGATGTCATTCATCTAAGAAGTTTTTTCACATCAAAGGAAATTACCCACAGAGTGAAAAGACAACCCACAAATTTCGAGAAGATTTTAACTTGTAAGTACTCAGACAAAGGTCTTCTGTCTAGACTCTACAAAGAACTAAAAACCATTAGGGTTCCAAAATTCAAAGACTCAATTCAGAAATGGGCATCTGAGATGAACACACACTTCTCAGAGAAAGAAATTCAGCAAGCCTATAAATACATGAAGAAATGCTCCATATCGCTAGCCATCTGTGAAATGCAAATGAAAACAACACTTAGATACCATCTCACCCCGAAAGAATGGCTATCATAAAGAAATCAACCAGCAATAAATCCTGGAGAGGCTGTAGGGAAAGAGGAACCCTTCTCCACTGCTGTTGGCAATGCAGATGGGTGCGACCATTATGGGAAGCAGTGTGTGGCAGATTCTTAGAAAACTAGAACTGGAAATCTCTGTAGTTTGATGGGCATTTTGTAAGGCAGAGAGTGATGGATGGGGCCTAGAGGCAGCTGTGGTAAAGCAGTTTCACCTGTGGGGTCTGTAATTGTTGTTTTCTCCCTTTCCTAAAATGCTATTGGTTGACCCCTGAGTAAACCCTAGGATGACAGCTGATGAAGGGCTTGGTTGCACTCGTGACTGGGCGTGTGGCCCTCCTTTACTTTGATGAGACCGTGGTCGTGTTAGTGCCTGAGCATATGGTTCTGTTTTGCTTGGGTGATTGTGCACAAGATCACACTGACTATCTTGAATAAAGCTGTGTTGTTTTGGAGGTTCTTTGCTCACTGAGGAGGGAATCTCAGTGAGTCCTCTGAACTAACTTCATTGGGTCTCTCGTCGCTTTCGGCACCAACAAATGACATTACAACAAATCCCATTCAATCCAACTCTCCCCCTACTGGGAATTTTCCCAGAAGAACTGAAAACATCATACCATAGCAATATCTGTTCACCTATGTTTATAGCAGCCCAATTTATAATAGTCAAATCTTGGAAACAACCAAAAATGCCCATCATTTGAAGAATGGCTGCAAAAGATGTGGTATTTTTATACAATGGAATATTACTCAGCTATAAAGAATGACAAGCTGGAAGACTTCATATATAATGGATGTATATTGAACATATACTCATTAGTGAAATAAACCAGGCCTACATGTATAAATATCGTATAGTCTCCCTAACATAAGAACCCTAATTTTTTCTTTCTTTTCTTTCCTTACCAATATCAATTGGAAGATGTGTCATGCCCACACCCTGTCCTCTGTATAACTATTGTGAGGACAATGTGCAATGTGTCAACTGTTAAAAAAAAAAAGTAATGTTTTTTGAAAGTGTTAATGTTTAATTGTTTGATCAATCTTATATACCTATATCTATTAATCTAAACTGATCCAATGATGAAAATATGTAATATAACCATTGTCAAATTAAAAGAAAATAAATTATTAATAAAAAAACTGAATAAATAAATTAGTTCACTGGTTGGTTTGGCATAACTCTAGGCGTGGATAATGCAAAGGTCCACTCTGGGTGTGAGTGCTACCAGCCCAAAGGTCATGTAGCCTGGCTAGAATATGAGGAACAGAAAGAGAGCTGCTTGTTAGTTGCTTCCTGATTGATGCTTCAGTGAGTCTCTGCCTCCTGCCCACCATAAGCCACTTCTCCTCTGTGGTGTCCCTCTGCCATGTGCCATCCTGCTTCAGAGGCAGCCAGCTGGGTCCTCTGCAAACCGTGAGCCAAAGCAAAGCCTTTCCTCCATTAATTTTGGGTGTTGGGTATTGTTTCACAGAAATGAGAGACATAACTATGTCAGGGGTCATGGAAAAAGGAAGGCAAGAAAGATGCCTTGCTGGGAAAGAAATAAAATAGATGTAGGGCAGCATAGGTGGTAGCACAGCTCAAGAATAAGGAGAATGGAAAGCAGAGCCAATGTGGGCCTTCTAGGTCTTGCATCAAATTCAGGACCTTGAGATCTTCAATGTGTTACCTGCCTCTTTGTTCTAGATTAGGGGTCCTCAGCTCATTAAGAACTGGGCTCCCCAGCCAGAGGTGAGCAACAGGCAAGCAAGTGAAGCTTGGCCGGTCTGTATTTGCAGTCATTTCCCATCATGCACGTGACTGCTTGAGCCCAGACTGCTGCCAGAGCAGCAGGGCTAGGTCTCAGGTGCGTGTGAACTCTGCTGTGCGTGGTATGTGCAAGGGATCTAGATCGTGAAGGCTGTTGAGTCATCCAGCAAACATCCCCCATGTACACCTTCCACACATCTGTGGAAAAATGGTCTTTTGTGAAGCCCATCACTGGTGCCAAGAATATTAGGGACAGCTGCAATTAGGCAGACATTCTTAGGTTCTTCCAATCGAGGTCACACTGTTTGAAGTCAATTTCTTTGGCTGGCAATCTGAGAAGCTTCACCTCCTTGACCATTCCAGGAAGTGCTAAGGCAAGAGCCACTAGACTGTTGAACTTGCAGGGTCTAAGAGTGGATACACCAAGATTTTGTGCATGATCAACAGAATCTTCTGCTCTCTTTTCATTAGAAGATTCTCAGTGGTTCGTAAGCATGCATCCAAAGAACAAAAGCATTCATCTCAACATGCCAACCTGTTGTACATGGTTTTATGAACCTTGTCAGAACTTTGGGTAATTTACTCTAGAATTCTTGTGTGTCTAGGCATTCCAAGAGGAAGCATGACCATTGGAAGTAGTATAGATTGTTTGGAGATCAGAAGGACACATCTACAAAGTAGTGGTTATGGATTTCCTCTTCTAAAATGTATGTTCTTGACTGCTTTGCTGTACCACAAATATTAGTTCTTATTGATTAGTATGTGCCAGATGTGTGAATGCTTGCCATAAATTAATTTATGTAACTCTCTTACAACTCCAGTGACATAAGGGCTATCATTCTCATTTGCAGATGGAAAAGCTGAGACACAAAAAGGTTAAACACTTGCCACAAGACATATGCTAATATATGACAGAAAAACTCTTCAGCGAGGCCCAGAATAAGAGCTTTTTATATCACATTTGTGCTCAGACTATAAGATTCACAATCCTTATAGCTAGTACTGCAAGCATTTCCAATCTAGTCTCATGTATCTGAGATTCATTGTCATATTCCTGAGATGTCAAAAGCCTCTTTGCCCATCCTCTCTGCAACCACTGAATTTCTCCACACCCCAAGTATATGGTCAGTGTGACAGAACTACCAAAAGACATCACTAGAATGTGGGATGGTGAAGCTACTGAGCAAATAATTTAACAAATAACTAAGCAAATAAAAATGACATTTATTTTGTACCTAATGTATGTCAAACTGTTCCCTTTATATTCATAATTTCACCTGATGTTATCTATCCCTATAAGTAAAATGTAATTTTTTTCCACCTGATAAGGCAGACTTAAGATTATATGACTTAACAGGGTGACAGGAACAGTACATGATGGAGTCTGTATCCAAAACCACCATAGAAGTCCTGTAAACTCCCTCCAAGTCCTAACTCTTAACTATTGAACTGGAAAGGAAAAAATATGCAGAACACAGAATAGGTCTTGAAATTCAGGTCAATCTATCTTGACCATAAGAGCTTATGAATTAATGTTAAAAATCACAGGGAACTAGCTGTGGTGGCGCATGCCTATAATCCCAGCACTTCAGAGGCTGAGGCAGGAGCATCAGTGAGAGTTCGAGACCAGCCTGGGCTAAAAAAGTGAGCTCAAAGCCAGCCTGAACTGCATAGAGACCCTGTCTCAAAAAGACAAAACAAAAAATATCATAGGCTATAGAAACAGAGGAGGTAAAAATTAAGTTGTATCTATGACATGGAAATACATAAAGTACAGCAGTGTTCATGTGTGAGCTTGTATATTTATCCCAATAAGGACTTTTGAAATAGCATTGTTATTCAGTAACATGCTATAACCCTTGGCACTAATGGCATTGGCATTCTCATCCATAGGGGCAGTGGGACAGTGTAGAACAGAAAGAAAATGGCAGGGTTCATGTAATGCTCAAGCAGACAGGACTTGGGGGAACAGGAGAGAGAGTGCCCCCCACCATAAATCACTAGAAACAATGAATGGGGCAGCTGACATTATTGAGTTTTGGGTGGACCACTGCCATTAGAGGTAGGATGGAGCCAGAGAAACATGGCCCCATGTCTAAGATGATCAACCTAATTTTGTCATTCATGGTCCACCAAAAACAGATTACATGCCCAAGAAAATAATAGTTCTAATCCCCAAAGTCAACAAGCATGTTTCATGTGTTAGGCACTGCAGGTCAACAAAGGGAGAGGCGAGCTGCCCTCAGATGACTGAACCGAGGGTGGCAGTGTGTGAAGAAGAAAACAAAAAGGCAAAACAATCTAAGAAGCCTCCACATGTTCACACATGCTAATGCTCACAAAAGAAACAAAAAAAAAAAAAAAAGTAAGCAATGTTATTCAAGGATAAGAAAACTGAGGCTCAGAATGATAGATAGTACCTCAAGGCCTCACAGCTAGCTAGCCAATATTGATACCAGGTTTTCAGGTTTCAGATCCCCAATTCATCAGGCTTTTAAGACAAGCATGTAAACATCATGGTAAATGACTTCTTGCGTTTTTTAAACTGTAAAATTTTCCAAGTGTGAATTGAAAGTTCCCCTTAAAGAGTCTCTATTCTCACTCTAACAGCACTGGAGCTTTCTGAAAGACAGGACCAAATCTTTAGAGAGGTCAGGATACACCACTAATTCTCTAGGAGTTAGTTAAGGGCTTGACTCTTCTGTCTGTTTCTGTATAGGAGTTGCTTATAACTTTTATTTTTTCACAAAATCATAAATACTTGAAGAACTGCAGCTCACTCACTTGCAGGCATCCCTCTATACTTGCGGTGGGGTCTTCACTGTGACACCTGAGGGCGAGAAGGCCTACTTTAACATAAAAGAATCTGTCTCAAGCACAGAACTGCTTGTGTGAGAGTCACCCTTCTCCATGGAGCTAGAGTTGAGATGGTCACCAGAAAGGCAAGAAGTCACCTCTGCCTTCTGAGTACAACCTCAAGGTTGGGGCCTCGAGCAGGGGCACCTCATCCTCTTTGAGGACAAAGACTAGAGATACAGACAGTGTGATGTCAACACGAGACTTCTGGGCATAAAATTTCAGAATGAATTTAAGTTGCTAGAAACTGGAAAGAAATGTTTTAGCCTACGAGATCCCCAAGATGTAATGTGGTGTGGTGAGTTGAATAGTGGTTGCTGAAAAGACATATTCATGCCCCAATGCCTGAACCTCAGGACTGTGAGCTTATTTGGAAGGCAGTCTTCACAGATAAAGTTAAATATGGACCTGGAGATGAAGAAGGCCTCCTCAGCTGCCCAGGTGGCTTGGACTGCAGTGACAAGTATGTTTGTACAGGCGAGGCAGAAAGTGAACAGCACAGTCAAAAGAGAAGATAAGAAGTAAAACCAGCAGGACCACAGAAGTAGAAGTCCACTTGAAACAGTTGTAGATCAAGGACAGGTAGCAGGCACCATGAGCCAGAAGAAGCCAGGAACAGATTCTCACTCAGAGACTTGACATAAAAGCAGAGCAGTTAACACTTTGACTGAACTTAGATAGTGCTCCAGATAGGGAGAGGACAATGTTCTTTTTAAGCCACTAAGTTTGTGGTGATTAGGTACAACAGCCATGGAAATTACTGCAGGCAGGGAAAGGAGTCAGGCCTCAGGCTACACCAATGACAGTCCCTATGGTCTCACTGCAGAGTGGTATACACAGCAAGTCCCACAGAACTTGAGATGAAAGGACCTGGACATTCTACTGGGACATGTGGCTCCACTGTTCCTCTGGACTCTAGATCAAAATTATTACCATTATGAGCAATGCCTGCAGCAATTGATCCAATGGGTGGTGAGGTCACATGCATTCACTCTAGCTGCAAGAGAGGCTGACAGCAGCGGTGTGCAGCCTGTGTAGTAAAGGTTTGCACATAGACCAGGAGCATCCTCATCAGTGCCTTAGCTCATCTGGTTTCTTCCACCAACAGAACATTTTCCCAGAGCCTTACTTGTTCACGTGGGATCTCATTTAGCGTCACAAACCTGTCACATATCTTTCTGCATGTAAAACCCTCCACTGGCTTTCTGCTGTTTTTAGAAAAAGCTCAAGTGTATGTAACTCAGTCATCAAGGTCCTATGTGAATACTTTTACCCTCTTTTACAGCAAAGAGAGAGCCAGAAGCTAGAAAAAGGATATTTATTAGAGAACCTCTGCTTCAGTGTCAAGATGGAAGAGTGATATGTGTCTTTCCTGATGAACCTGTATCATTAAAGTTTCCAAAACTCTTCATCACCCATGTTGTTTTCCAGAATCGCAAGAGCTGCTACTAGAAATTAAGCCCTGGCTCTAAAACGGAAAATGGAAGAGGATTTCCATGTGATTCTCCTCTCTGTTTTCTGTTTCAGTGTATTAAAGGCCAATCAGACATTTATTGCTCATTGAGAATTGCTCTACTAATCTACATGTGAGATCCTTTCCTCCAAAAGATGACTCTTGTTCACCATCTGAGATAGTAACCCTTTTCCATCACTCAGTACAACTGAAAGCATGTATCACTGGCCAGCACACACTAAACGCTTATTGGCTTATTTTTATTATTTTTCCTCCCAACTACAATGTGAGTTCTAAGAAAAAAAACACATTCTGTTTCATTTGCTTCACTTTCCCTGGTGCATAGAATAATTGTTGGCATGTCGGCATATATACCATCAATAAATATTAGTTGAACACATGCAGCATGCAGTCATTAATAGTTTTTTTTTTTTTTTTTTGTCTTTTTGAGACAGGGTCTCACTATGCAGTTCAGGCTGGTCTTGAGCTCACTTTTGCAGCCCAGGCTGGTCTCAGACTCACAACAATCCTCCTGCCTCAGCCTCCCAAGTGCTGGGATTACAGGTGTGAGCCACCATGCCTGGCTAGTCATTAATAGTTTAAATCCCCCCCCCACACACACACTAGGATTTAGCCACTTCTAGGACATGATTCCATCTTGTTATTCTCTCTGCTCCCCAGAGCCTGGTAGAATGATGAGTCCATGGAAAGGGCCCCAGGGAATATCTGAGAGAGGGAGGAATGGATAGAACACAGTTAGACTCTTGTTCATTCCAAACACTTAGATATGAACTGCACAGCTCTCAAGTTGCACCTTTCTTAGTGGTGTTTCCCAACTACAAGCTGGTATCCAATATAGTCATATCTCTTTCTGGAGCTATAGTCCTTATATAGACACCTTATGTGGTTTTGTATACATGAGATTTTATTCTGATAAGGAAAAATAAATATCAATCTCCCTTTCCATTGAACAAGAGCTGATATTGAGCACTGATTTATGAAACAGATGCATTGAGAATGGCTTTGGCTGGCCCCCACTTTGATGTGTGGCTATCCTGTAAGGCCTTGCACCTGTGAGCTCCAGGTCTCCTTAGCAGCTTTGCTAGCACCTGTATGATGAGAACAGAAGGTGCCCATAGCTCTTTAAAATTCCAAGGGCAGGCTGTATAGCTCAGTGGACTAAGTGCTTGCTTAGGTAAGTGCAGGGTCCAGGGTTTGATCCCTGGCTGTGCATGCTGTGCCAGCCCCACCCCCAGACAGCCTGAGCTAGTGATGGAGTCTGGACATGGTGGCACACACTTGTAATCTCACCATTAGGGAGGCAGAAATCAGCAGGATCACTACGAGTCTGAACTGAATAGTGAGACCCTGCACACACACACAAAAAGTCCATGCAAATATTCCTTCATTCTCTAGCATTATGTACAGGCTTAAAGGACCTCAAGGGAGCACCAGCCAAGGCTAGAAGATACAGGCAAAAAATTCAAAAGGGCCTGATAGAGACTGCTGCCCTCTTTGTCTAATTCCATGTGTTTTCTTTTGGCTCAACTGTAATGAGAAGTTTGTACTAAAATATGTAAGTATAAACATACAAGGTACTATGCGCTTTATTAGGACATTATTGCATTTGCATTGGATAAGAGGAACCATTGTCATCACATCCATTGTTATGGTATGAACACAAAAGGTGCCTCGTGTTGAAGGTTTTGTCACTGATGCAGGAATATTGAGTCAGGGCTCTGGGGATGTGATCAGATCACAAGACACTACCTTCACCAGTGGGATAAGCCATTGAAGTAATAGCTGCCTGGGCTTTGGGGGGCGGGGCCCAGCTGAAGAAAGTGGCAATGCCGGGCATGGTCTTGATGCCAGCTTCTTCCTCTGTGGCTCTTCCTCTGCCTGCTTTCCATTTGTCATATGCTGGCTGCTTCTTCCAGCATGCCCTGCTGCCATGATATTGTCATTCACTCAGGCCTACAAGTAATGGAGACAAAACCAACCATGTACTGAAACCACAAACCAAAATAAGCCTTTCTTCCTTTAACTTGTTTATATAAGGTGTTTTATCACAGCAAAATAAAGGTGACTAACATAGAGACCCATTTCACAGATACTGTCTATCTAGGGGTTCAAAGAAAGAGAAACCCAGGAAGTGGGGTGGCTTCCCACAATCAAACAGAAGAGGATTGTGGTCTCTCATAATCCATTAGTGTTTGCCACTGATTGCTTTTGAGAGTTGCAAGACAGGTGGCTTGAGGCCACTCAGCCTCCTGGGGCTCCCAGGTGGACTCTGGCAGGTCTCAGGAAAACTGTGGCCCAGCCCCCTGATTTATTGAGATTGCAACTTGGCTGATGGCTAGCAGGTATGTGCTGCATGCTGATGAGGAGTTTCTGTCCTCTGTCTGTGCCAGGAAGGCTGCTCTGCGGAAAGCAGCTTTTCTTTCCTGTCTCTGTGATGGGCAGTCTGGGTCCCAGCCAGAAAGTATCCATCAACCTACAACTCCTGGGGGCCTGTTCTGTGCCAGGCACTATCTTGGGTGCTGGAAATATAGCACTGGGCATTGTGGTTGGGGCATGCTGGCCCAACAGAAAGAGGGTTGGATTCAGCCCCTGTGTCCCCCTTAGCTAAATGACTTTGGGTAGTGCAATAGATACAGCCCAACCCTACTCTTCATGGAGCTGCCAATCAAAAGGCAGAATAATACACAAGCCTTCTGAATACATCATCGATAGACATGACAAAGAGGGGCATGGAGAGTGCACAAAAAAAGGAAGCTGAGCCACATCAGGGGCAGATTCAGGATGATCTCTTTAGAAATAGTGTCTTATTTAAGATCAGAAAGATGAACAGGACTGAATTGTATGGGGTGTGTGCTTGTGTAAGAGAAGGCAAATGGGTGGAGCTTAGAGTCCAGATGGAGCAAGAGCCTGGAAGAACAGGCAGCAGGAAGGATGCTCAGGGTAGCCAGAGAAGCCTGGTGTGCCGAGAACTCAGTGAGCAAAGACTGGTGCAATACCTCACACGCATCATTTCTGGCTGGCGTTCTTCCAGTCTCAGTAGGCTCTGATGCTGGAGATCATCAAATGTAAACCTAGCACAAAGCCGGCAGGAGCGATGTGTACCTTTCCTAAAGAACCTGTATCATCCACGTTGCCAAAATTCTTCATTGGCCATCTTTTTTCCAGAATCCCAAGAGCTGCTATGTACCAAATACAGCTTTGGCTCCAACTGTAGACAGAGGAGGATGTCGGCATGATTCTCCCTCTCATCTGTTTTAATGATGACTAAGTATACTAAAAACAAATCAGGCCTTTATTGCCCACTGGGGATCAATTTGCTGATCTACATGTGAGATTCATCGTCACTACTCCTCCATCATCTTTTAGGAGAGTAATGAAGAATTATATGTTTTTCTCTCTTTTTTTTTTCCTGTTTGTTTTTGCTTCTGTTTTTAACTCTCCAAAATAAAATATTAAAAAATAGAACAATAATTGTCCTTTCCATTATATTGACGTTGAAGCAAGGGTTCTCCAATAACTTTCACAAATTTTGGCTCTCTCTTTGCTATAAAAGAGGGTAAGTATATTCACACAGATCCTTGATGGCTCTGTTACATACCTTAGAGTTTTTCCTGAAACCAACAGGAAGAGTGGGGAGTTTCAAAACAGAAGGAATATGCTAAATTCTGTGATCTTGAATGAGAAGATTTCACCTTTCTCTCAACTCATCATGAGGTTTTCCTAAGGCAAATAGAAACCATCTTTCCTAACACATCAGATGTACTTCTCTTAAGAGGATGATAGAACATGCTTTACCTCCTTGTGCTATAGTTAAAACTTTCAACTTCACCATTATCAACTGTTTGGACAAGGTAATTTTGTCTTGTAGGGAGCTGTCTTGTGCATTGCAGGATGGGTACCAACAGCCCTAGCCTTTCCTCATTAATGCTGTTATTACTCTTCCCAGTGTGACAGTTAAAAATGCCTTGTATTACAAAATGTCTTCTGAGGAGGAGAAGGCAAAGCTATCCCCATTGAAAAGTACTGTCCTGTGGGTTAAATATTCCTCTCACTGTCATAAGATCCTCTAAATCACACCTATCCAGGATGAGCAGAGGCCTCAGTTTCCATGGATATTGATGTCCAGGCCTATAAGTCCCTGTGGATTTTGTTCTTTCATCACTCCAAATCAAGAATCATTCTGGCACTCCTATAGGCATTATTCAAGACAGTGTGATCATGGGAAGGCTTGGGCACAGAGGACACTCAGCAGCTGGGACCACACACATTTCTCTGTGCATACAACAGTGAGACCTTTGCGTATCTCCCGGGGATGTCTCCAAATCCCAAAATTATTTGAATTTTTAAAAAAATTGAATATAACATAAATGATCTTCAGATTACAAATGAGAGAATTCTTACTTCTAAAGCTGAAAGCTATCCCGAGTGCATCCTGAAAGGAGGGCCATCGTGCCAGCCCGAAGGAGAGGGAAGCTTGAGGTAGCCCTCGCTATCTGTGGGATTCGTCTGTCTCACAAGTTCTCAAGAGGCACCTTGCTTGGAATTCTCTATTTCCAAGTCCCCCCATTTTCTAATTTCTCCTCAGAAGAGCAGGTGGCCCAGCTGCTACAAAGTACCTACAGGGGAAGTCGGGAAGTCGTCAGAGTTTGGTTCATTGGAACAGAAATGACAGAATGTCAATTTCCCTCCTAACTGCATGTCATCGTCAGGAATCAAATAAGCAATTGCACCGAGCTAAATTGAATTCATTTCAGATTCAGACGGGCAGGGGACACCCAGACTGCTCCACATAGGAGAAGCAGCTCCCCGGCTAATGCAAATGACAAGTCCATGGGGGCGGATCTTTGAGCCTTGCCTCCTCCCACTGCTCAGGCAGGCTGGTGGAAAGGGCCCCTGGGAACCTCCCACCTGGCCCTTCCCTGCGCACCCTCCGGTTTAGCAGCCTCTGGCTACTGAGCTCAGAGTGCCAAATTGTGGCCCAGCACCTCAGCCCCTTTCAGATTCTGCCCAGGGCCTTTACAGAGCATCTTTTCAATTGCTTTCACCAGGGAGCACTGTAGTCTTTTTATTTTTTAAAAAAACTTTTAGAATTACAAAAATATATGAAAACTCCAAAACCTATTTCTTTTGTCATTTTTATGCATTTATTTCTAGTGCATCTTAGTAATACAGAATGACGTGGTTCATTCAGCGAGTTTAATACATGCATTTAACATAGCTTGATCATTTGCAATTTCATTATCTGTCTCACCTTTCCACTCCCTCCTGTTGATCTTCCTCATCTCCTGACATCCATCTTCTAGTTTCCTGGCAACTCTCCTCTACCTTATTCATTCACTGATTTATGTTTTCATTCATTCATTTCGTTAGAAGACTTTCTCATATAAAATAAACTACTTGACTTTCTGAGTTTGGCTTAATTTGCTTAGCATAATGATCTGAATTTCATATGATTTCCTGCAAATGACAAGATTTCATTATTTTTATGAATAATATTTCTTTTTGTGTAAATATCACACTTTTATATACATACCACAATACCATTCAACTGTTGATGGACATTTAGGCTGTTTCCAGAGCTCAGTATAGAATTGCACTGCCATAGACATGGGTGTGCATGTATTACTATAGTATGCTATGTTTAATTATTTGGTGAATATACTTTATGCAGAAGAGATAGAGGCAGGTCAAATAGAATTTCTGTTGTACTTTGTGTGAAAACTCCATATTGGTTTTGATCGTGGTTGCACTAGCTTACATCTCCTCTGACAACGTAACAGGGCCCCTTTCGCCCACTTCCTTGACACAATTCATTGTTTTTTATGGTCTTTTTTTTTTTTTTTTTTTTTTTTTTTTTTT
>PVJA010028117.1:0-11517 GCA_004027025.1 Myocastor coypus
AAAAAAAAAATAAAGAAAATAATGAACCCAAGCTCACTGGGTTGTCAAGGTGAGCAACCACTGTCGATCCTGCCTTGGTAGCTCTCTGCACCTGGAAGCTCAGTCAACTTGAGTTGCCTTTTCTCTCATCTAGGTAAGACCTTTGCCTACAGTGAACCCAGGTTATTTTATACTGCTCTTCTATATATGCTTGAGGGAAAAAAGAAAAAAACATTTTGGATAAAAGTGCTGTATAAGTTAGGGGAGGTAGGTAAGCTGTTAATACATGGTATGTGCATAATTGTGGTAGAGAAAAAGCGCCGAAACAATGATACCTGTTTCTTTTGGACTGAAATGAAGGTATTAAATGGGTAGGAGCTGGGTAGTGAAAAACAGAGTAGCAGTTTACACATGTGTTTTAAAGAAAAATCAATGAGAAATTAATGAAGTATGTGTAGTTGTAAATATTTAACTAAAACAATGTACAATATTAAGTTTTCAACATTTTCTAGAAAAAAAGGGAAGATTTTTACAAATGCAAGGTCAAGATGGCTTTTCCTACAGATCATCCTTCTCACACACACTGCCCTCCTCCTTCCACCATCCCACTCTTTTTCCCACACATAATTTATGGGATTTAAGTGCCATTAATAATGAAAGAGAGATTTAAGCTTTTGCTTTGACGTTGATCCATGTTAAACTCACGTTGCCAAGTGCAGGGTGCTGGTGGTTAACTAGAGACTCGAGTTATGTCTAAGTGTAGCTAGTGGCCTGAGGTGTGCTTGCTGCCTTGAGTTTTCTGTTTGCACATTAAGTGTTATTTACCCAAGCACAGATTAATGGTGTTTATTAATGCTAGTGAAGTGACTGAAAGTCTTAAAAGAAAGGTATGTTCAATCATAATTTGCCCTGTCTCTTATATACTGAATAGTCTTTAATCTTGCTTTTTTTTGTTGTTGTTGAGAATTGGATTTTAATGATCTTTGTTGGGATGGGTAAGGTTTAACTGCATTATAAAAAGATTCATTTGCTTTTGGGCTAGGGATATAGCTCAGGGGTACCATGCTAGCCCACATCTTCAAGGCCCTGAGTCTCATCTCCAGCACTACAGAAGAGAGGAAAAAACAGGTGTGCGTGTGCATGTGTGTGTGTGCGCACGCGTGAGTGCACATGCTTGCTTTGCTTACAAAATCCCATTCCTGCCTGAACTTTTCCCCAGCCGAGGGTTACTCTTCATGCCCACTCCTAACTGACCTCATCACTTGTTAAGTGAGGATCAAATGAGAAAGCACTCTGCAAAGCTCTACGCGTCTGGCTAAATGCAGCCTAGGCCTGAGAGGGGTTACCAGCTTTGTGCTATCAAGAGTTGGGAGGGTGAATGCAATTTTCTTAATACCTTCGTTTCGCATTTAAAAGGCAGAGGCAACCAGAAAATCAAATGCAAAGGGACTTTCAGAGAAGCAGCTGAGCTCCACAAATTTCCTAGGTCTCTCTCTCCTTTTCCCCTCCCTCCCTCCCTTCCTCTCTCCTTCTGTCTGTCTTCTTTTTTGGAGTTGTATGTGGGATAGAGCCTGAAAGGAGAATGTGGAGGGACTTGAGGAGGAAGCCCACCAAGCCGGGCTCCAGTCTCTCAAGCTCTTTGGAGCTGTCACTACCTGAGGCACAGCTCTGCCTTGGCCCCTCCCTGGTCTCCAGCCACCCACAGCCCACAGCGCTTCCTTCTCCCTGTTTATGTTTCTGCCTTTGGCTTCAGCCCACCACACTCTGCACATCCCTGACGCTTGCTATGGCAGAAACACCCTGGTTAACCCATGTCCCTGAGGGAACCAGCTGGGCACTGGTGCAGGTGGGGGGGGGGGGTCATGGGCACAACCGAAGCCACTGTGACTGATGCCCACTGCAAGGACGGTGTGGCCCAGGGCTGGTGCATGGGACCTGCAGCACTAGCTAGGCTCAGGATTGCCCCAGAGCCTTTGGATCTCCAGATACAGCTGGAGGATGAGGCTAGGCCAGGGTGGAAGCAGAGCCAGGGAAGAAAGGTTTAGCAACGTGACAGAAATGAGCCAGTAAGTGTGAGTATGTGTGCAGCCACATGCCCTGAGCCTGGGCGGGTAGCTCTCAACACTCCTACCTAGCCAGGCAAGGACTAAAGACTTTCTGGAAGCCCTTCTGTGCCAGGCACCAGGCAAGGCAAAATGGATGAAGTGGTAATATACTGAGGTGCTTGACCCAGTGCCAGGCATGCAGAAAGCCAGGCAGTGATAGCTGTGATTATCTCGTGTATTTTTCTAATTTGACCCTTACTACCACATGGTAAGATGCTTCGCAGCTCTCGGGTTGGAGGGTCACATGCATGGTGATAGGCAAGCTGGATACATGGTGACAGGGAGGGTGAACTTGAACCTGAATCCGTTCTTTGCCATCTCCCTGGGAGAAAGGAAGGGCAAAGTTGGCCTGGACTGGGCCTCCAGCTGCAGGCAGGGCCTGTGATCACCTCTGCTGTCACCAAGCACTGCGGTGGGTGAGCACCAGCCGAGAACACCGTGGTCTTATCAGCATGCCACACTTAGGAGTGGAAACAGCCCTTTTCTGTCCTGCCCGCTCCCCTAACAAAGCCCGCCAATACCAGGGTTAATTTGTTGTCAGGAATCTCTCTGTCCTTGGCTGAGGAGCTTTGTCTGGCATGTTTGTGCATCCTTCCTGCACTTGTGGCGGGCCCTTGCATAGGGAAGAAGTGGCTCAGTGAGCTCGAGCCCTGAGTACCTTCTTGTCCTCCCACCAAGCAGGCCTGTATGCCAGGGTGGGGGATGAGGAAGAGCCTCAGCCCCAAGCCCTTTCCTGACCAAGGCTCTACCACTGAGCACTTTGGTCACCTCTTCCTACTTTCCTCCTTTCCCCTGTCATTGCTGAGAAGGAAGTGAGGTGGCATAGACTTATGGGTGGCAGTCCTGCCATTTCAAGGTCAGCAGGTAAATCACATGGGCTGAAGGCTGCCTGCCCTAGGATGTGTGGGTCACAGAGAGCCTGCACCTGTGACTAGGACAAAAACTGTGTATAGCCAGGGTCACCCCAAGCATCGCTCAGCTCAGCCAGCAAAACTATGCCAACAGAATTTAATAAAGGCTCTTTGATAATGAAATACATGCTAATTATAGGGTTAGTGCCCCTCTCTTTGACTGGTGTACCATTGGGAAGGTATGATAATCCCTCTTAATGAACATAAATCTCTTTTTGAAATAGAATGAAGAACTTTATACATGTGCTTAAATGAAACGGTTCTTTCCATCACCCATCTCCTGAGATCCATAAACATTTCAAGCCTTTCCCATAAGTGAAGGAGATCAAGCATTGCTCCGCTACAGTTTAGCCCATGTTTAATAGAAGCATTTACCATGATTGCTTAGCTCGGCCTGTGCTTGCACTTCAGGCTGAAGTCAGGGCTGTTATTTTCAGAAGCTCTGGCTGCTGCAGAGAGGGTCTTTCCCTGCAGACAACCTCATCTGCCCCCGTCCATATATAGCAAATGGCTGGGCTCTGCTTCACAAGGGCCCAGAGCTCATTCCAGGGATTCTCAGTGCAGAATAAGGCATTGGTTTGTATTTAGCCCCACCAGGAATGCTGGGTGTCTTTACTTTAAGAACCTGGATGTAGTAAATTCACTTTGGGACTTTGCATGTAGAGCAAACCAATTTTTAAAATCTCTGTTCTTTTCCCCTGGGAAAGTAAAAAGGTAGCTTGAAGTGTGACATGATGGAGTATGTGCTTCGGACGCCAGGGCCATGTGACAGTGCTGGGAAGAAGTCTCCACTCAATACAAGGGTGGGAGTTTGCACTGTTTTTCATATTTGTAAATAATTAAAGCAGACATTTTACTTTTTACATCCTTGAAAATAAAGCGCTTGGGTTTATCTCCCAGGGCCCCAAAAAGAGTAATTAAAAAGGGGTCAGAGCTACACCAGGGTGTGGCCCAGTGGGGGAGCATTTCTCTCCCCTGCTGGAGCCCCAGCTGCACCCCAGCCCTCAGGGGCATGGAGCGCAGGGCTTGCCAACCTCAGTCCAGTGAAGGTGCATTCTCTGAGGACAGTAGCCAGGTGCCACTTCCCATAAGAAACTGGTCGGAAGTCTGTATTTCTGGTGGCCTTGGAAGTGGCTGGGCCTTTGCCTGGCTTCAGTTTTCTGTAGGCTGAAGGCGTGATTTTGTCTCCACTGCACTCTGAGAACTTTCTCTCTGCCTCTACCTCCTCCTGCTAGCTGTTGGCTACATGCCTGTGCCAGAACTCCCCTTTCTTTTTGTTACTACAGTGGAAGGAATATTTTTGAGTTTAAAATCTTTGTTTGGTTTGATTTTTTTTTTTGTTACAAAACCCATACATGTTTATAGTAGGCTTTTCAGTAAATAAACAACAAAAGACAATGGTTGTCACCTGCCGTCCTGTGGCCAAGTGCCTGAGGAACCTTGTAGTCCTTTTCCTATGTGTGTAGGTGGTGTGTGGAAGGATTGGAGGCTGTGCCTACCTTTGGGGAATTGGACATGCCTTTTATTTTTTTAATTTACAGAATGGGATGTTGCCATGTATGATATTCTTTTACCTTTTTTTTTTTTTTTTCTGTAGAAGGAAATAGTTTTTATTATTTTATTTATTTTTATTTTTTGACACAAGGACTGGCTACACAGTTTGGACTTGCACTGATCCTCCTGTCTCAGCCTTCCCAGCACTGGAGTTACAGGCGTGAGCCACCACTCCCAGTTGCCATGCCATGCTAGCATGGTGTTCCTGGGGACCCTGGGACCGGGCACAGCATGCGGTACTGGGGATCGAACTCGGAACTCAGTGCTTATGCCACAGAGCTATCGCCCAAGCCCTTAATATTTTATTTTTGATTAATATTGTGTTTTTTATTAACATTGTACAGACTAGTGGGGCTGAGTGTGATTTTCAGCATGTGTACATGTGACACAGTGACCAAATCCAGCCTCCTTTGGTAGCCACTGGGAATCATGATTGGACTATTAGGTCCTTTGGGGTTTTTTAGCTTCCGCATGTGAAAGAGAACGTGGAGTTCTTGTCTTTCTGTGTCAGTCTTACTTTACTTTGTGTGGTCACCTCTAGTTTCCTCCTTGACTTTTTAGCCAACAGGATTTCAGTGTTCTTTGCAGCCAAATAATTTTCTTCCTTTTTTTTTTTTTTTTTTTTTTCTGTATTTTAGGAAAGGGTCTGCAGGGTGTTCAGGGTCTCACTACTAGACCCGACTTGGAGTGATCCACCTGTTTACAGCCTCCCAAGAGCTGGAATTACAGGCGGGCACTACCACACCAGTCTCAACAGCAGTCTTAGCTCACCCCGGGGGCGGGGCCAGGGCTAGAGCTAGCATGGCAGGGGGATCGAACCCCTGGCCCCTGTGCCTGCTTGCAGGTGCTTTAACCCACTGAACTATTTGGCCGGCCATACGGCCAAATAATTTTCCAGTGCATGCATATATACCATGCTTTCCTTATCCCTGTGCTTGCTCACAGAGGCCTAGGCTGACTCTGAACCCTGGCTATTGTGAACAGTGCTATACATCCCAGGGAGAGCAGCTCCCTGTGGGTCTTCCTGCTGTTTAGACGACCTCCCTTTTTGCTGTCCTGCTGGAGCCAGTACATTCTTTCCTCAGGGCCCGGTAATCCAGGATGGAGTATGGCTAGGGGTAGAAGTGTGCGTCCTCACAAGGTCCTGAGTTCAAGCTCAGCCCCAAAATCAATGAATACATGAGTGACATGTCATGGCTGATCCTGTAAACTGCTATTTGTGCAGTGGAACTGGGCTACAGAAGGCTGTTGGGCCTCACCCGGCTAAGTGTCTTATATTTAAGACACTTGATAAGAGTTTTTACACTTAGGACTTTAAAGGAGCTTGTCATGGTGACTTTCCAGTCCCTTCTCTCTTGTCCCAAACAAAGTATGCACATCTGGATCCTGAGGTGGGGGACACAGCATCCTTGGAGCTGACTCTTTCTCCAGGCCCCCTCAGTAACCCTCGTGAGAGTCCAGTGGCTCCAGCTCTGGTTGGTTTGATACCCTGCATCCTCTTCCTCCATAAGTGTCACCAGCTCCCCTCCTTCAGATTTGTCAGTTTGTTTCTTTCTTTTGGAAGACAAAACAGTAGGGTGGGGGCCCAGCTCAGTGAGGGAGGGCTTGCCACGGCTCCCTGTGCTAGCGCCAGCACCTGCCACGAGCATCAAGCGGGAGAGGTGGAGACCTCCTCCCAGGTCTTTTCTTCAGTGTCTGCATTTTTATTAACTGGACTGTCGCACTGAAAGGCTATTTTCTTAGAAGGACTCTAAGAGGACATTCAAAATGAAGAAGCTAACCGTGCACTCCCCCTTGCCCTTCAGGTCAAGAAGCTGAAAGCCTTCAGCGGCGATGCGTCCAAGCTCTCCCTGGCAGACTCCTTTCTGCGCTTCTTGATTCAGGTGCCAAAGTAAGGACAGCCCTGCCACTTGGTCTTTACAGAGTCAGACTCTTAAACCAACATTGAAGCCTACAGTTTTCACCTTTATTTTTCAGCTATTCACTTCGGGTTGAAGCTATGGTGCTAAAGAAGGAATTTTTGCCTTCTTGTTCTTCTCTACATACTGATATAACGATTTTAAGAAGTGCTACGAAAGGTAGGCAAATACAGGATCCTCCCCCTACTTCATTCTCGTTCACTTTGCTAGCTGGTTTCTTTAGATGCAGCCAAAATTAAAAATGGAAAGTCCCATTTACGATAAACTAAAAAGGGCAGGGAGGCATTACTAGAGCTGCATTTAAAATTAATTTCCATTTTTTCCCCTTTTCTAATGTCCATTTGCATATTATCTTCCCGTGAAAGAAAATTTCTTTCATCTCAGGCACCATTATAAATGTGCTGGCTGCAGCTTGCTTTCGCTCTTCTCCTAGGTTAGGTTTCGTTAGGCAGTGTGGTCTGTAGCGCATGTGGTAAATGGGACTTGCACGCGCGCGTGCATGAGTGGGCGCGCGCACGTGTGTGTGTGTGTGTGTGTGTGTGTGTGTGTGTGTGGTGTGCACTCGAAGTGCACAAATCCAGGACTCTGCTGGTGGCTGGCCCCAGCTTCTCTGGAAGCAGATCTCCTCCTCCCCTGGCCTCAGCAGTGTGACAGTGGGTCTCCTATCTTTTCTCCTCCCACCCGCATCACCTCCAGAGCCTGCTGTCTCTGGGCCGTTTTGGGCTCGAAGGACAAGATGGTCCATTGCACTCCTTCGAGCAGCTCCCAGTTGCTCCCCATGCAGTTGACTGGCATTTGTGGCCCTCAAGCCCCCAATGCCCTCCTCCCAGCTCCCTGTGGGCCCTGCTCCACCCTTGCCTGTCCGTGCCTTCGTCTGCACCTGCCTGATGCCTCCTGGCTGCTGGATGGATTTCTAGCGAGTGTCTGTAGAACTCTCTGATTTGCTTTTCCTATTTGGTTGCCCTGCCCGGTATGGCGAGAAAAGGCTTCTCTTTGGCCCACTGCTGTCCTTCACCCCAAGATGGAGGCATGGCACAGCATCTCACCAGGCATAGCACACCAAGCTACTGCAGCAGCTTGGGAGGGCTGTTCTTCCTGTTCAAATAGCGATGGAAGAAGTACGCATTTGTATTGAGCAATGCAAATTGTGAGCATGAAGGAAACTATTCTTATCTCGATAACCTTCCCAAGCTGGCCTTCTTAGATAACAAAATGTAGGCAGCGATCCGAATGCAGTTTTTTTTTTTTTTTTCCCATCCTGAGGATTGAGGCCCACGGCTACATCCCAGCCTGTTTTTAGATGTTTTAAATTTTGAGACATAGGGCCTTCCTGTGCTCCCCAAGTTGCCTGTGAGCTTCTGATCCTCCTACCCTAGCCTCCCAAGTAGCTGAGGTGCTAAAAACATACCACTGCCTGGCTCTAAGGGTTCTTTTTTTTTTTTTTTTTTAAACATAATAACAGACTGAGTGGAGAACAACAGCTTGAAACAAGCATTGCTAGCATTTGTTATTTATCTATAATGTAATTTTAATAACCAAACTCTCTTCTTAGCTTTTCAGATAAATTTAAAAACTTGAACTGTTTTGTTTTACAAAAATGTGCATTAGCTAGGTGCTAATAAAGAATCACATAGCAATATAGTCCAGTGCTAAATTCCTTTTTAAAGCTTCGAGGCAGACCAAATGAAATGTGTAGCTTTGAATAAAATGCAAAGAGGTTCTGCACAGCAGCCTCATAGTCTGTGCTTTGCAAATTATTTACTCATGTTTCCAGGCTGTTTATTTTTTATCTCTTCATAATTCATTGGCTAAGCAAAATGTTGCTTGCTATTCATTTTCATATTGCATAAACAGTCTCTAGAAGGAGTAGATACATAGAAAGATGGCAGTACAGAAATAACAATCAAGGAGTAAGAAGTTACTTCCTGGCACACAGAATACTGCTTTTCTTAAGGCTACTGTGTTTCTACCACCTGAGCATTTTCATGATTGAACCAGCTTATGATATCTAGCCATCCCGCATGTTTGATCTCCATTTAAGCACCAGGGCAGGATGGCCAGTGGCAAGCAGCTCATTTCTGACCCTGTACAGTGTGCCACTTGTTGGGTTTTCAGTCGTTGTACGCACTGTAGGGTTGGAGCTTGCCTGAGCTGGATGTGCCAGCTGTCTGGGCGTGGTGGGGTTTCTCTAAAGCACTGTGCCCTCTTTTGACAGAGCTGATATCGTGTGAGGCACTGCATTCAATATTACACTTGGTGCTGCAGGCTGGCAACATCATGAATGCTGTAAGTAAAATCCAAAACAATTTTAAAAGCAGTATTTTCCACTTCACCAGTGTCCTTGGCATAAATACTTCTTTCTTTTGCTCCATCTTCTTTAGGGAGGATATGCTGGCAATGCAGTAGGATTTAAACTGTCTTCTTTGCTCAAATTGGCAGACACTAAAGCAAACAAACCTGGGATGAACCTTCTGCATTTCGTTGCACAGGTAGGCCACATGGTTGATGCAGAGTGGAAATGGCTAGGAGTCTCCACTGAGATGGTGACATTTTTCCCAGGTGGGGTATGGTGGCCACATTAGAAAGGGGCCTGGTGAGCTCCATGGATGCTCTGTCTGCAGAAGACTTCTTCAGAGCCCCCAGGGTTGCTTGCACCAGATCTTGAGCTGAGGTGGAGCGGGGCAGGAGTAGGGTTAGGAAGGTAGAGTGGTGGGGGATGCCTGTCAGAGAGATTCAGATGCCAGAGGTGGTTTTTGTGCTTTGATGATGAGGAACCATCAGGTGCCTGTGTACAGCATGGGGCCATCGTGGGATTTTTGGTTTAAGGAAAATAAAGCACTGTGAGGACTGAGTGGGAGCTAAGAGAGTACTAGGAAGAGGGAGAAGCCCAGGAGGGAGTTGGCTGTATTTAGTGAGAAGGGGTAAGAGAGTAGAGGCCTTGGTATTGAAACACTTCCGATGGGCAGCTGACCAGCTCTGGGATTGGCTATGTGCAGAGAAATTATCTTTTATTTCCTTGTGAACAATGTATTAGAGTGTCTTGTGTCTTGTCACTATTACAGCCATTAGAAGCTGTAGGATCTGATCCAATCCATGGCACATGTATGTGTGTGTGCACGTATGTGCACATGCATTATGAATGGAACCCAGGGACTTGCACATGCTGTGCTAGTGTTCTACTCTGAGCCACCCACCCCCTCAGCATATGGCTTTTTTCCCCTGTATTTAGGACAGGGCCTACAAGGTAGACCTGTGTAGATCAGGCTCATAGCAATTCTCCTGATTTCAGCCTCCCAAGTGCTGGGATTGCATGTCACCACGCCCAGTCTCCTTGGCTTATTTTGGGAGGACTTTTTAACACCATAGTAATTAGATGCATGGAAAAAAATTCAGTCAGCTACCTTCTAATTACTTTTGCAATTAAACCTTCTCAGCAGTTGTAGTAACTTGCCTCTCTTTCATGAATCCCCTCATTCGGGCACCCATGACAGATCCAGCTTCAGGCTGGGGAGAAAGCCACTTGCATGCTTATGTCAAGCTTGACTTCCAGCATGGGACAGAGTGAGGAGATCCTGACTGTCCTTTATTTGTCACAAACAATTTACACAAACCTTAAGACTCTCAGTTTCTTCATGTAAGGATGGAGGTAGTGCGAACTTACCTCAGAATCAGGTAATGGAGAGGACTGGAGGAGATGAAACCATAAAGTGCTTGGTTCGATATTTGGCATATAGCAAGCACTGCACAAATAATACACACTGCTAGTATTCCTCAGAAGACCAAGGGCCATCTTCAGTGCTTGACTGCCTTTTGGCTTTGCTTTTGTTTGGCTTAGGGGGATTCTGGGATCAAACTCAGGGCCTCCCACATTGCTGGGCACGTGTCTGCCACAGAGCTGCAATGCACATCCTTAGTGCTTGATGAAAATCTAATTTTCCAAGAATTAAGAGAAAGAATAGTGTGATTCATCTAGTGTGGATTACAGTTCACATTCTGGCAAAGCTCCTTTGGGTCCATGCCCCATGGGGACATCTGAGTCTCAGGGCCTCCTGCTCAGCCTCCTAACCGATGAAGAATCCAGACCTCACCATGACTTGTGTTCCTCTCGGGTAAACTCAGTTTGCAGACTGGTTGAACAGCTGATGGTATGTCAGTCATGTCAGGGCATACTCAGAGGAATGGGTGGTATTCAGCAGAATGTATTGGATTCTCTTAGAGACAGTGAGCCCAGCTCAGTGGCCACCTCTTTTCACTGAATTTCAGCATACACAAATTGTATTTCATGTCTCAGTCAACTGCCATGGGAAGTCAGATGTGTTTTAGAGTGAATACCAAGAATATCAGAATTCATGTCAGTGAATCACTGTGAATGTAGCAAGCTGAAATACAAGCAGCAATTATAAGGTTCCTTTAAGTCCTATGAAAATTAGTTCCTTCCAGTTTTATCTGGTGAGAGAAAAATTCTGTTTTCATTCCAGGAAGCCCAGAAGAAAGATGCCACTCTTCTAAACTTCTCTGAAAAGTTGTGCCATGTTCAGGAGGCTTCTAGGTAAGCAAGGAAGACAGGAATGCGTCATGCCAGAGCAGTTGTTAATGCCTTAAGAAAACCGAGTAGTGACAATGTTTGGACTCAAGCTTGAAATTTAAAAAGTCTTGTGTTGGACTTGGGGGCTTCTTTTCACTTGCCTCAAAGGAGCATGTGTGGGCCTGTGGAATATAGGAATTTTGAAAAGTTAATTTTTAAAAATAGTACTTTATAATGTTGTAGTGTATCCTCATGAATATCATCAATATTTAAAAAGTATGTAGACTGAGAACTTTAAATCCCTCCACACCCAAAAAGATAAGAGTTCAAACAGCACAGCTGATTAGTCCTATAGCTGGTCCAGATAAGCCCCGCTCTCAGGCCATCCATCACTGCTTGCTTCGAGAATCCAGCAGGGCACATTTGTTTTTTATTGCATTAAAAGGGATTGGAACCAGACCAAGCACTGTGAAAGGATCTGATTTTAAATTAGCCATTCCACTTTACAGAGAAAGTGTCTGCCG